>JAVIWB010000398.1:0-151178 GCA_031893035.1 Dermolepida albohirtum
GTTAAAATGTCTCTTTTTCATTTCTATTCGCAAAATTGTATTTTGCAACTGTTGAAGGTGTTGTTATTCCGATTTGTATGGTTGCTTTTAATCCACCTTAACACATTGTCAGCATTGAAATACAGAAGAATAATGATGTCTAACTCAATAAAATTAAAATTGTTTCTTTATATAAGGTTTCAGCAGTAGGTACTAAATGGTATTAAAGTGTACCTAATTGAAATAAAAATCATATTTTACATAGTCTAGCTGTAAATACTGTCAATGTTACACAACTGGATGAAATTATAAGTCGAGTATATCAAAGAGCATAAATTTATGCTTTCGTTAATATTAACGAATGTTTCGCATATCCTACCATCGATGGTTTCTGAGACTGTGAAAGATGTTGATTGTACAGCGAGGTAAACAATTTTTCCTGTGAAATGAACATCGTATCTAAAGCAATTCCTCGCAGTTAAGGAAGATCAAACATGAAGGCTTGCAGAAGGACCAAATACCACATTTTAACACCAGCTTTGGAGGCTATAAGAACTAAAAGAGCGAGTTTGTTAAGTAGTTGCGAGGATAGCAAAAAATTTTATTCTCAAACGAGAAAATTTTTACTACAAAGGAAAAATATAACCGACAGAATGATAGGTTGTGCGCGTTACAGAGACTCGAAGGATAGCGACACTGGTTCATTGTAGTCTTCAATAATGGTTTAGTGGGGCGTTTTCTACGAATAAGTTTCTTCTACTAGTTTTTGCGAAATTGAGGAGAAGTCTCTAACAGAACTCTTGTTTAAAAGAAAGAAGTAGATGTTTCGTAAGAACTCCTTATCCTTTCACAAAACGAAAGTTACCTAAACATGACTGATAAAGTTCATTATTATTTTAAGACTTTTGATTGTTCGACTGGTATGTTAGCTTTAACCTGAACATTTTTAAATATCGATTATGGAATGTCTTTCAAGACATAATTTGTAAGAACCATTATCCAAATTTTTACTGAAATGAAGTATTTTTGAAGTTGCGGCCTAGTCCAGTTGGAAACTCTATTTAGACGTAGGAGATGAACGTTTCGAAAAAATAAAACATCGTTAGAAAATTTGTTTTCTATACTTTTCGAGTATATGTATTTTAGTTTTGTAGAATGAGTTAATGAAGAAGAAACTAGCGATATATTGATATACTGTGCACAATAAAACGTATCGATAGTCAATCGTATTTTATTAGATCCTGGTACAATGTGAAAACGCCATGCAAGCAATCTAATGGAGTGCATTGACTTACTCAACTATTTGAGTAGTTTATGTCAAATATATGTATTTTGGCTTGTTGTATAAATTTTGAATAATGAACAGCAAACAAATAATTAGGTGTGTGCAATAAGGACAGAATTATAAGATTAAATGATGGTACTACCATTACACAATTTATTTCTGATTAATTGGACAGTCGAAAGCAAGTAGATACTCTTCTAGTGCATTTGATATTGCTGACCATAGCAACTTACTTTACAAATTTTGATGTTTTGAAACCAACCCTTTCTTTAAAATGAAAGAATTCTTAAAAAATATATTACAGTATAATCATAGTACTCAAGCAATAAATGAAGTGATATTTTATGTTAGTATTGAAAAAAAATTGTAATGATTATTTTACTAAGTATTTAGTACACAATTATCTATAATATAAATCAGAAAATGCCTAATATTTCTTCATCAAGATTGTTCGTTTCTGCATATCTTAAATTGTGCAGGTATATTTGTATTATTAAATAATTTGATCTGTTCGTGATACAAAGAATATTTGTATTTAAATCTAAATTAAACGTTATATGTGAGCAAAGAACCCTATATCGTATACTCAAAGTGATAATATTAAATATTAATAATAAATATCTATTGATTTGGGAACAGTATTAAAAATCGACGCCGCCGCCACCACCACCACCAGAATGCACGCACATTCGAATGTTTTACATATCTTATATACACAGTGTTTTCTAATGAGTGATTTAGTACAGAGAAGAGAGCATGCAAAACTAGACAAAACACTAAGTCAACAAGACGTATCACTAAAATATACCGATCTCAGGTGCCCAACTAACGTGAAAAGTCAATAGAGACCTTCTAAATTTACTTACTCGTGTAGGTGTGCCACAGAATGTACATTATAGTGGATTCGTCCGGAACGACTGCCTTCCTCTTCAGTCTCGCTTTCTGTTCCGCTGGGTCTTCCCCTACACACCAAGCTAAGCACATGCACTACACTGCTTCTAGCTTGCTTTCACACTGATATATGTTTTGTTTATAATTTATAGTTATTTTGAAAGTGTGCCTATGTGTGTGTGTGTGAGATTTCTTTTCATTTTGTAAAATAGTATTTAGTACGTACATACATCGGGCGTTCACTAAATACAGTCAAGTTAATTTTTATGGCGAAACTAGTATAATGTAAACACTTAGGAGAATAATACCATAATTGGTAATTATATTTATATAGATAATCAGTGTATATAAATTCAATAGACTCTGTCTAATTTAAATTGCTATATTTAATCGAATCATTTTCTAATACGATGCGAAAATAGGTTCAATAATTTAGATCACTTCAAAAGCGTTTCATTGGAAACTTAGATATTAAGCTTATTCAAAACAGTATTACAAAGTCGGATTTTATTTTCGTTTCTAAATTTTGAATTTATTAATATTTATAATAAAACTCTGAAAATGTAGAGTTAATGAAGATCCAATTCCAAAGCAGAAACACTAACTGTTTTAGTTGTAAACTTCATATCATAGCTTTTTATTTAAAATGTATTTATTCTTGAAACGTTTAATAATATGCTCAAACATTGCCAACATTGACGGGAAAATTTTGAATCGTCCACTACGAGCTACTTCCAACTGGTCAGACTTTTGATTCTAAACTCTACTGTGCACAACTAGAGAGATTACGCCAGGCGATTTAAAGAAAACGGCCCGAATTGATTAATAGGAAAGGTGTTGTCTTCCATCTACTTTTATGCTATGTCGTATGATAGTTGATAAGTTCAATTCTTGATGAAGGGAATTCCCCCAAAGAAGTTTGTATTTTTGCGAAAAAAAAAAACTTTTTCCCAGACCCAATATTTATTACAAGTTAATAATTCCAAAGCAGAAACACTAATATATTTATTGCTTTTTATTTAAAATGTAAATTCGCATTGAGTTGCCGGGAAAATTTTGACGTATTTTTGCAATAGACGGCCGTAGGAGAGTCATTCCCATCTACTTTTATGCTATGTTTTAATTTCAAAGAAGTTTGTATTTTTGCGAAAAAAAAAACTGTTACAAGTTAATAATTGAAAATATATTTTTGAAAATTCGCCTTTGTGTTTTAATTTCTTAAAAACAGATTTTTTTAAGATTTTATAATAAAGCATAAACTGTAGATTTTAATAACACTGTTTTATTTTTAGTTTGTAATGATTGTCAGAAGTGAGTTCGATCATTTTGGATACACAACAGGCTTCGCTTCATGTTATTGAAAGGATTCCTTAAATTTTGTGATGTAATTGCCTCGCACATGTTTCAGATAGCATGACTTTCTTCTATTGTTTAAGCACGACTTGCAAGTATTCTAATTTTTGGTTTAATTAAGAAGGGAATAAATGAAATAATCTAGGTTTGTACTTGTTTAATTTTGAAATTTTTTTTTAGTTTTAATGTAGTTATATATCACAACAACGTAACCTCATTTGTATGTACGTACGACTTAATAAAAACATAGATAAAAACAAAGGAAGGGCATACAGATTAACAAATAGAAAATAAATGGTAAAAAATTTATAGACATTTTCAGAAGATTTAGAGGTAATTTGTTGAAGCAGGTTATAGGTACTTGCATTTGCAAGGAACAACACACACGTGAGTATATATGTATGATAAAATACAGAGTGCTTTAGATAAATATGTAATTTTTAAAAATTATTTATTTGGTGTTATTTTTTCTTTATTTCAAATTTTTAACATTTGTGTGCAATAAAGTGAAAACCAGTTTAAATGATGAACGTTTTGAGGATAAAAACGAACTTTCATATATACACAAAGTTATTCTAAGAGTACTTTAATGGTTTCACAAGCATTGTCAAACGAGTTACTGATCATTTGAAATAGGCAGTTTCTACGTTGTATGCTGCCACATGGGCGGGCGCTGTAGGTGCGTTGGTCCCATAATACTGCTCAGTTAATTGTTTACATTTGAAATGGCGAATCCACAGTAAAATGCTTTCTGCGTTCTCGAATTCGTGGAAAAAAATTCGGTTGTTGCGGTGCATTGTGCTTTTTAAAGACGATTTGGTATTACGCTGCCCTCTTCGAACAACATACGATGATGGTTTCAATGTCCACCGCGAGTTTAAAGGAACAAGTGGATAGAATCCATGCTATTTTTGAGTCAAATTCCGAGACAATCAAGTAGCAGCGCCCCATTTCCAGCTCATGGTTCGAGCTTTTTTGATTGAAGAAGGGTCCTAGCGATGGATTGGTCGGAAGAGGGCCAAGATCTTGTTCTTTGCAAGACCTGCAGATTTCACCGTATGTAATTGTTTTAATGATTATATAATAGATCAAGTTTCTGTTTCCCTATTACCCATTAACATAGATGACTTTTACATCTTCTGCATTGAATAACAACAGTAGTCAAGTCAGTGGATCGTGATATGGTACTACGCGTCTGGGAGAAATTCTTATATTAGCTTGTTGTTGTCAGTGATGCAAGTGGTAGTCACTCAGACCCTGGGATTACTAAATACTAATGACACACGTAAAAACTTTCTTTGATTTAGCTATAAGTTTATGTGTAGAGCGGTCAATTTTTATCGGCGCGATAGGGTAGGTTCTGATGTAGTAAGTAACTAAGTACGTATGTACCAAATATATAACTGAGTAAAGGGATCGGATAATACCAAATGTTTACCGTGGTTCATCCAAACCACTGCAAATATTCGGTATGTACTTATTACGAACCTAGTGTGGAGACAAATGTGAGCACTCTATTTATGAGCTTAAATATCGAATTTCTTTTACTATTACTATAAAAAGGTGTGATCCTAATATTATGGATAAAAACTATAGTACTAAATCAACCATCATAAGTTTTTTTATAACGTACAAAAATGATTCAACGCGCCATTTTTTGGGAAAAGAATTGACATGTTCTAATTCTATCATCTTTTTAATGGTAATAGGTGGAACTTGGTTAATTGTCGGCACTTTATTTGAAAGTTACCGCAGCGATAATAAAGTGTTTAAATGGAACATCTTTAAATGTATAAAATTGCAGTCGATCGTTCAATCTAATATATATTTTTTAAATGATCAAATACATCTGAAAACATTTTGTGGGTGATAATATTTCTTCGAAACTGTGCAATTTAGACGTGCTGATATGAACAACGTAGATAATATACAACTAGGACCATCAAATGTTGTAACAACTCTGGAAATTATCAATAAAATTAATGACGTTATGAGCATGTCCAAGCAGTCAACAAAGTGGATGACGCGAATCTTGAATTGAGGTAAAAAACATGAAAGAACACGAACGTCATCAATTTGAAACTATTTAACAGAACTAAGCAGTTTTCTTACTACGATTTCCTAAGGATGTTGAAATCTGACTTCACCATTATGTTCCTGATCCAAACACCAACCAACAATGGACACACCGAAATAAGCTTGGGATTCGAAGAGGATCATTTTCGCAGATTATTTAGTAAAGAGACAATAGCATTTTGTTGCTCTAGTAGACAAATAAAATAACTTCTCTTTGAAAATGACAACGTGTCTTCCCACACTAATAGGGCTCTTCGAGAAAAATTTAAAAATGAGAGTTAGAGTTTATGCTTCATCTACTACATTCACCAAATCTAGTTCCAAGTGACTTCCACTTATTCCCCAACTCAGACTTTTCCTTTTTAGGAAGTAGTTTCGGTTGGAAGTACTTATTGCAGCAATGGAGTAATATTGAGAATTTTGGGAAAGATTATTATAAAAATGACATAATTCATTTCAATATTGTTGGTGGCATAAGTGTGTTGAAATTTATAGAGAATGTATAGAAAAATAATAATAAATTTAACGATTACTCATTTCTTTCATTTCAAATTTCTCTTTACATCGAATCATTCTCGGGTTTTTGTAGGTTTTCCTTAGCCTTATCTAATCACCTTTTTTTTAAATGATCTATATTCTGTTTCCTAAAATGCTTCATTAAAATTTCTTTAGGTATTCTAAATTTTCGCTTAACCACTTAATTTTTTCAAATCTTTCCCATTTAATTTCCAGTCTTTCTTTTGAAAACTCAATCGAACGAACATAATTTTCATATATGACCTATTTCCAAAACACTCTGTATGTTTTATTATTTACTGCTATAATTTAAATTATATGTGTGTAAAAATTATATAGAAATTGATTTCATTTTTTGCGAGTTTTATCTCAAGATATTTAAATATATTTATACAAATATTATTAAAAAACGCATGCATATGAGTCAAATTAAATACACTGCCGCCAAAAAGTATGGAATAGTGATATAATTCGGGTTCATATCTTTTCAGGATATTATATGTACATATATAGAAAATTTTTACAAATATAATAAAGTGGCTACAGAAACTATATTTGTGATATTATTTAACTTATACATATTATTGTCTAATATAACTAAAATACGATTCCTTCGTTTTCGAACACAAAGTTCCAATAACGATTTATACAAAGGGTACTAAGAAGGTTTTGCAATACAGTTTTGTATATTTCATTTTTTCAAAGTAATTTCCTCTACACTAAATACACCTCTTCATTCTCCGAAACTAATCTTTAAACCACTTCTGCCAAGTTTCACTAAGGAGTAAAGCACACTCGTTGTCCCAAGCCCGCAGAAGGTCCTCATCACAAAACCGCCTCCCTTTTAGTTTCATTTTCACATGCGGGAACAGTGCAAAGTCGCAGGGAGCAAGATCTGGACTGTAGGGAGGCTGCTCGAGAAGTTTCAATCCTGTCGTGGTCAAAAATTCGGTGCAGGCTTTGGCGCGGTGAGCTGGAGCATTATCGTGATGGAGGACTCAAGTGTCCATTGTTGACTTTAGTCGCAGGTTCATCATAGATCCAATGACTTTAGGCAGGCCACTCGATTTGAAAAATACAGCTATCATTTTCTTCTTTACGGATCGGGATTTACTGACAACTACGGGTGTGTCCTCATCATCAAAGACCCAAACTTTGTTTTGAGCTTTGGTCGGCACATCGTAATAGTACAGCCAAGTCTCGTCACCTGTCACGATGTTGTTCACATACCGAGTTTGTCCCGTATTAATGTTTTTTAGCATCTCCCGGCACCAAGTCTCACGCCGTGTCACCTGCTCTTCAATCAGTCCATATGACACTCAGACAGAACAAAGTTTCTTCACGTGCAAATGATCATACAGAATCGAAAGAATTGCTGGTGCATTTAGACCTGAAGTACCCTCCATCTGTTGGTAGGTCACTCGCCTGTCCTCGCCAAGCATTTTCCTCACAGTAGTAACGTTTTCCTTCGTAACTGACGTACATGGCCTTCCCGGCCTCTCAGCATCCTCCACAGTTAAATCTCCCCTTTGGAATTCTCTATACCACCTGAATATCGTTGTGCGATGTGGACAAACATCACCTAGTCCAAGAGTTATTTCTTCGAAGCACTGGTCTATGTTTAAACCGCGCACGGAATTATAACACAAAACTGCCCTTATCTCATTTCGCGACCACGATGCCATCGCAAGCACTTTTCACTCCCACTGCTAATGAATAACTAAGCCCATCGACGTGGCGCGGCAGCTACTATGCACGTGTGAACATGTCTCAACATGCAGCAACAAGCAACTTCCTACGATTCACTGTTGCGTCATATTGCAAAACTTTCTACTACCCTTTGTATTAGCTTATATTCATATTTCGTCATATTTTTTAAGGCATCAATAACACCCAATTTTTGTTATCGTTCCGAACATTTTTGCAGACTTCAGTAGGCCATGCTTATAAATTTTGGCTATTTTATCGGCATTCAAATTATAAATAAAAAGCTCAGAAACGCTTCCTCAACCATAAATTTTTACCGTGTGTTTAATGGTTAAACTGGATGAAACGTAAACCAAGGGCTCGTAAGTTGGCGTTTCCATAGCTTTACTATATTTTTTTCCGCCCTGTTGTTCAATGCAAATCTTTAGTTTAACGTCAAAAGGAGTACTTCATCAACAAAATGTCGTTTTTTAACTACAAAACAAACTCACGTTGTCTTCCAAACTTATTGACAGCAAATGTACATGAAGTAGGTAAAGATGCAGGTGATGCGGTAAACAGTATAGTAATTAAATTGAAAATGTGTGTAATTAGCAAACTAATCGTCAATAATTTTGTTTTTGCAAACATAATAGTTGTGTATGATAATGTAAAATTTAGTATTTCAATAAATAAGACACAAAAAAGTTAAGGTAAGAAATGCGAAAAAACTCGTACTTACATCGGCAATGTGGGTTGGGCTCCTACGAGGGCAGGTTCTGGAACCAAATCTCTCACAGCGATTATAGACGGTGTAGATACAGACTTCTGTAAAGGTAACCTGGCTGGCAGCAGTTGCCGAAGTTGATCAGCTTCTCTTTTAGCTTTAATCTTGTTAAAGTCGTTCTTCAATCATAAAGAAAAAATATATACTGTTTAGATTATTTTCCGCACATGTTTAAGATAATTATAGCAATAACTAACATTTAATTATTAGTATTTTTCAAAAATTTAAATGCAGTTTCAATTTGTACATAGCGTTCATATGTAAAATTGATCTGTACATAGTAGGGATTATAACAACTGGTATCTAATTACTCAAATCCTACATGAAGTACATTTCATATTCCACTTTTTACCATAATTAGTATTATAGTATTTTATTGTGATAGTTTATTCCAAACATTTGTTAAATTGCTAAAATAGTTGGTCGTTATTTCTGAAATTCCCATACATTAAGGAATAAATAAAATTGAGGAGTAAATAAAACATTGTCTAAATTTCACACTATATTATATACTCTAACTAATTGCAGTTAATATATAATACGAGGGTAGCCGTTTATATTTCGCGAATAGCAAACAAAAAAAAAATTATTATGGAAAATAGTTTTATTGCTTTTCAAAATATTCTCAATGACAATCAATGCGCTTCTGTATTCGTTTAAACCAATCCGAAAAGCATTGCTGCGACTGTCAAGGCGGTATCTCCAAAATATGAGTTTGGGAACAAAAAGAAATCACAGGGTGCTAGATCAGGGCTGTACGGTGGATAGCTCATCAATTCAATGTTTTACCCAGTCAAATATTCAATTTTTTGAACCGATCTGTGAGAGCTCGCATTGCCGTTTTCGGTTTGTTTTCCTTATTTTTTCAAAAACTGCCATTTGTTTTGATGTGCTTCGCGCGAACAACTTGGAATACCCACACAGTCGACAACTGTTTACTATCGGGCTCATACGTATAGATCCAAGATTCATCACCTGTGACGACTTTATAAATGTGCTTTGCTGCACCGCCATTGTATTTTTTGTGCATTTCTTGTCCTTTTTTGAGCGGTTGTCAAATTATGTGCTACCCAACGTGAACATAGCTTCTTAACGTCTAAATGTTCATGCAGGATCTTATGCACGCTGGCGTTACTAATACATAAAGATGCCTTGACACTATGAGTATCGCATTAATTTAGTAAACAACAACTTTATAACGTTCCGAAGAATGTTAAATCGTATTAGTGTTTCCGAAGAAATATCATGAAGGCTCACAGTGAAATGCGCCTCCTTTTTTGTTGAACAGATTGTCAAATTGACTTGATTTGATTTCATAGGGGCCAATATTTTATCTGTCAGAAACTGTTGAAAGTACTTCAGTTTATGTACGAGGATAGTTTGGCAAGTAGTGAGAATGACACATAGGTGGCGCTCTATTTGGTAAAATAAATGCACTGTAATTTAGGTTGCCTATTTATATGTTTACATTTCGATATTTAGATAAATCGGTGGATTAGTTTATTTTTGACAGCTGATTTAAAAAGAAGCAACACGTCGTTTTGTTAAAATTGAAAAAGCAGAGTATCGTGTGGTGATTAAATACTTCGTAAGTAAGGGTATGAAAGCTACCAAAATAAAAGATGAGTTACGGGAAACATTAGGTGAATCTGCTCCATCATCCGCAACAATAAGTAGATGGGTAAATTAATTTAAACGTGGTAGAACAAGCTGTGTTGATGAAGCGCGCTCTGGAGCACCCAAAATCGTAACTTCTAAGGAAATGATTATAAAAATCCATAATATTTTTACGCAAGATCGACGACTCAAAGTGAGAGAGATAGCAGACACGGTAAATATTTCAACAGAACGTGTACACCACATTTTAACGAAAGACTTAGGCCTTTTCAAGCTTTCGGCAAGATGGGTGCCGCGATTGCTTACGATTGATCAAAAGTTCACTCGTTTGCGCATTTCCAATGAGTGTTTGGACTTTTATAAACGGAATTCGGTTGATTTTTGTAAGCAATTTGTTACTTGAGATGAAACTTGGATACACTACAGTACACCCGAAACTAAACAACAGTCGAAACAATGGTTAGAACGTGGTTCTGCACATCCAAAGAAAGCGAAAACCACTTTATCGGCAAACAAGGTGATGGCATCAATTTTTTGGAATTCAAAGGGCATTTTGCTCATTGATTACCTTCAGAAAGGTGCCACAATAAGCGGATAATATTATGCAGAACTTCTACAAAAATTAAATGTTGAGATTCGTACTAAACGGCCAGGAATGGCAAAGAAAAAGATTCTGTTTCATCAAGACAACGCTCCCTCGCATACCAGCACAGTTGCGATGTCCAAAATCCACGAGTTGCATTTCCAATTAGTACCGCATGCGCCTTATTCGCCGGATCTAGCCCCTTCCGACTTCCACCTTTTTCCAAAATTGAAAACGGCACTAGGTGGAAAGAAATTTTCCTCTAACGACGAGCTTATCATCTTCGTAAATGGGTATTTTGCAAGCCTTCCGGAATCGCATTTTAGAGATGGCGTAAGGGCATTGGAGCACCGTTGGAATAAATGTATTGCTCTTTTAGGAGAATATATTGAAAAATAAAAATTATTTTGTATTTAAAAAATTCGTTTTTCTTTTTCATTCTCACTACTTGTCAAACTACCCTCGTAGAATTGGTTAGAAGTGTATTTAGTCAAATAATTTAAAAATTCAATCGCTTAATACTTGCCTGCAGATCAGCCTCATTTAATGAATGTGTACTGGCGCCACCCGCGGTGTTTCTAGGTCTTCGTCCTACGATTACAGGGTCGGTTCCTAACAGTCTAGCTCTGCCATCTACATTATCTATGAGGGAAGATTCGTCCGCTTCTGATTCCATACTGCTTAAAGATATACTGAAAACAAAATACTATATATATAATGTTTATCAAATAATAATGGCCATTGATTGATCTTCATAATAACATATATTTTAAAAATATTTCGTGATATTTTCGTAGGTTAAAACTTACTGAGCAAAGCGTAAGAGACATCAATTAACAAGTTTTATTTAAATCATTAAAAAAAAAAAAAACTAGCAAAATATCGAAAAATTTAGTATAAATATCCTTGTCAATCATTCTATACAGTCTCCGCGTTATTAAAAAGAAACAAAATGAAAACCTTCTCTGCCTGTGTGGTTTTATCTTGTCTTTGGCTCCTGATAGATCCTCTAGTGCAGTCCATGACCTCCGTCTTTGAGCTTCTGGTTGACAGAGAAAATCTTGTGTTCCTAAAAATATATGCCGAAAATAATTAATACCTAAGATTGAACAAATTTATTATTTAGTAATGTTTGCTTACCGCTTCCTTTCCTACTGGATGGTTGATGTAACGGCGAGGATCCTAACGAACCTCCTAACACTTCTAGTTCTGGCACAGCCTCGTTTAACGCGGGACAACTCGCACTTAATCGCGCTACTTGCGCTAACAGTGGATTCAATGCGAATGCGGTTAGTTCTTTAGTATTTGCGGTGTATGGGTTACCTGTAAGAAATCTCTATAGTTGAATTTGATGGAGCCTGTGGTTGATTGACTTGATCAATAAGGTTGATATATAACCCCTTTCCACAATTAACTATTTGTAAATTCTGTATACGTATTTCGACAACCAAGTTGTCATCATCAGCAGATAATTTCAAAGTGTCGCACCTGGTAAAACACGGCGAAAAAATTGTACGAAAAATAAACTCCGTACGCGATCCGCATCGTTGAAAACCAAGATGTGCACTGTGTCTGTTTCACAAGATTTTTAAAAATACTTTTACTTAAACTAACATGCACTACATCGAAAAAGGTTATTATGGTCAAAAGTGTGTGATTTATGTGTGTTTTATGATATTGTTCCTCTTGTCTTTCAATAGAGAGAAGAGAGGCGTTTGCAGAGGGCCGGCGTCATAAACGTTAACCAGATGGCTTGAATTCTTTACGATGTGCATGCTTTCATACGCGTCCAGTTCGCGATAATTGTACACGTTCTTTATCAAATGTAAACAATCCATATTAACACTGTGGTTATTTTCTAATACATGTCTCGCTATACCCGATTTTTCCGGTCGGTTGAATTTTATGTGCGAAAGGTGTTCTTTATACCTGGTTTCGATCGATCTTTTGGTTTGGCCGATGTATTGTTTATTGCACTCTAAACATTCAATTCGGTAGATTCCCGATTTTTTATTCTCTTCAATTTTGTCTTTTGCATTTCCTAACAGCATTTTAAGGGTATTATTAGGGCGGGAACATACTTTAAACCCGTGGTCTTTAAAAATACTATTCAGATTTTTTGTCACACGATGGAAAGGTAAACAAACAAAATACTTTTCCCGATTGCTCTGTGGTGAAAGACATGTGGTGTCACGGATTGTTTTTCTTATGTTGGCCTTTCTAATTAATCCATTGATTATTTCCGAATCGAAACCGTTGTATACCGCGATATTCTTAATGAGGTTCAATTCTCTTTCATAACTTACTTTTGTTAATGGGAAATTGATCAAACGATTAATCAGAAAATTGAATGAAGCCATCTTCTGTTGCATGCTGTGATTTGAGTCAGCCGTAATGAATCTATTGACATTGGTTTCTTTTCGGAAAATATCAATTTCTATTTTGAGATCTTTCTTAATAACTAAGGTGTCCAAAAAAGGCAACTTGTCATTGTTTTCTTTTTCTACTGTGAATTTAATTGTCGGGAATTTTGAATTTAACTGTTTAACGAAATCATTTAAGTTGCATTTTTGTGTATTGAAAACCGCGAAAATATCATCGACATACCTGACCCAAATTCTAGGAAAATATTTAGCTTTATTTTTTAGTTCTATTTCAAAGTTACTCATAAACAGGTCCGCTATGAATGGAGAAAGACAATTGCCCATTGCAGTTCCCTGTTTTTGTTCACCGATCCCAGAAACTTTAAAATATTTAGAAGAATTGCTTCACAAAAATAAGATCGAACCAGAGAAAATAAAGGAATACGTGAAATTAACAAACCTTTGCATGTCCCAAAATTGTTTTCAGTTCGAAGGGAAGTTCTATGAACAAAAACAGGGAACTGCAATGGGCAATTGTCTTTCTCCATTCATAGCGGACCTGTTTATGAGTAACTTTGAAATAGAACTAAAAAATAAAGCTAAATATTTTCCTAGAATTTGGGTCAGGTATGTCGATGATATTTTCGCGGTTTTCAATACACAAAAATGCAACTTAAATGATTTCGTTAAACAGTTAAATTCAAAATTCCCGACAATTAAATTCACAGTAGAAAAAGAAAACAATGACAAGTTGCCTTTTTTGGACACCTTAGTTATTAAGAAAGATCTCAAAATAGAAATTGATATTTTCCGAAAAGAAACCAATGTCAATAGATTCATTACGGCTGACTCAAATCACAGCATGCAACAGAAGATGGCTTCATTTAATTTTCTGATTAATCGTTTGATCAATTTCCCATTAACAAAAGTAAGATATGAAAGAGAATTGAACCTCATTAAGAATATCGCGGTATACAACGGTTTCGATTCGGAAATAATCAATGGATTAATTAGAAAGGCCAACATAAGAAAAACAATCCGTGACACCACATGTCTTTCACAACAGAGCAATCGGGAAAAGTATTTTGTTTGTTTACCTTTCCATCGTGTGACAAAAAATCTGAATAGTATTTTTAAAGACCACGGGTTTAAAGTATGTTCCCGCCCTAATAATACCCTTAAAATGCTGTTAGGAAATGCAAAAGACAAAATTGAAGAGAATAAAAAATCGGGAATCTACCGAATTGAATGTTTAGAGTGCAATAAACAATACATCGGCCAAACCAAAAGATCGATCGAAACCAGGTATAAAGAACACCTTTCGCACATAAAATTCAACCGACCGGAAAAATCGGGTATAGCGAGACATGTATTAGAAAATAACCACAGTGTTAATATGGATTGTTTACATTTGATAAAGAACGTGTACAATTATCGCGAACTGGACGCGTATGAAAGCATGCACATCGTAAAGAATTCAAGCCATCTGGTTAACGTTTATGACGCCGGCCCTCTGCAAACGCCTCTCTTCTCTCTATTGAAAGACAAGAGGAACAATATCATAAAACACACATAAATCACACACTTTTGACCATAATAACCTTTTTCGATGTAGTGCATGTTAGTTTAAGTAAAAGTATTTTTAAAAATCTTGTGAAACAGACACAGTGCACATCTTGGTTTTCAACGATGCGGATCGCGTACGGAGTTTATTTTTCGTACAATTTTTTCGCCGTGTTTTACCAGGTGCGACACTTTGAAATTATCTGCTGATGATGACAACTTGGTTGTCGAAATACGTATACAGAATTTACAAATAGTTAATTGTGGAAAGGGGTTATATATCAACCTTATTGATCAAGAAATCTCTATGTTAATAATTATGTCTAGTTTCCGTAAACCTCAAATTGTTTTAAAATCAAATCTGATTCATTCATTCAAAAACAAAGATGTTATCCTCGTGTGCTAAAAATTGATGTTCTTACATACAATATTCTTTTAATGCCAATTTCTTATGTATTATAAACAGGCTATAAATAGATCTTATCCGATAGGGGTGAAACGTTGTGTAGTGAGGTAGATCGCCCGTTCGTATATCGTTTGCAAGTAAGTCGGCAACAAGCAATGTGTACTAATGCATGCTGTTGAATCAGACACACATATTTGCATTCTAATTGGTTTAGTATCCGATAAATAACCTCGTACTAACCATATTATTTTCGTGTCATCATATTTTAAGTCTGTATAACCACCGATAAACTCTTTGTCGACTAATGGTAGCTTTCTAACTCTACACGCGTTAGACATAATTATTATTATATTACCAATCAGCATATAAATATTATGTCTAATACGATAGCAAGCATTCGTTCAAATCGATTGTTGACGGTTTACCAACGAATAATATGCGTACGGGCGACCTCCTTCACTACGCGATGGCACATTTCTCATTTAAATCCTAAAATCGGATAGTAGGTAAAAATTTTTCGAATATGTAAACAGATAACTGTTGCTAAATATAATGCCAGGAGAATAAGGTGGATGTGGAAGTAATTTCAAGCGAAATTTGTTCAGACAGATAACATTTTGTCTTGATTTTGGCTTACATTGAGTAATTGAAGTAATTTTATCAAGTTTCTTCTATCACGATCTTAAAATAAAATATATTTTCTTATTTATGCTACTACGTGCTTAAACATTTTTATTTCCAGATTTAAATATGGAGCTCTGTTTTATTACTTGTACTTCTTTTTGTCAAAACAAATTAATACTTACTAAAATTGGCGGCAACTAGAGTTTGTGCTCCGTTTACAATAGCCAGGAATGCTGAACAGTTTAAAATATTGCTTTCAAATAACAGGATATTATGAATCTTGCCTGCTACAATGACTTACACCGAACCTATTACGCTTTTGCTACCCTTCGACAAGTTCTTTACACTAACAACATTATTTGAAAAAGTGTGAATTTCTTTTAACAAGATTTTCTTTCTGACGTTATTTTTTAATTTAAGTCCATCGACGTAATTACGTACAGTTGCTGTCAATTACTATACAGGTGCCCATTTTATATCTTCACATATAGATAAGTGTCGTGGTATTGAAAATACAGGATCGGTTAAATTAGCAAAGATGCTCAGAAATTGGACGAACATTTGATAACATTTTCAGATTTGTTATTTGTTGTTAACTTTTTGACATATTAAAAAAAATGAAAACTTCCGAAATTTTCAGTTTTACATATTATATTAACCACTGAAAATAGAACGAAACTAATGGTATGGGATAAATATTTTTATGTAGAATTTAAAAATCTCAATTAAAAATTCATGACACACTTGGTTTTCAAAATATATCACAAACTTGATGTTCTTTTAAATGGCTGTCATAGTTAGCTATGACTATTAAATTTTTTCCGATTTCATGATTATAAGGTTTGGTTATATTTTCCAGATTTTGTATTATGGCAGAAATAATTCAACTACTTAGTCACTTAAGGTTAATATATAACCCCTTTCCACATTAATTTTCGTATTCTGTATACGTGTTTCGATAACTAAGTTATCGTCATCAGCAGATAATTAAACAGTGTCGCATTTGGAAAACTATGGCAAAAGTACGCACGAAACAAATCCCGTACACCATATGGAATATCTAATATTGTATATAAGATATATATAATACGTCTGTCATTTTTCGGCATGTTGGTTAGCATCTGTGTAACGATTGCTTGAAGACTGCAAAATCTTCAAAAAAAAAAACACAAGGTAATAAATAGATTAGGCGAATATCGTGAATGGTCATAGTATTCTTCATTAAAATTTGCACAAATTCTTGGTGGACATTACCCTTTGAATCATAAAAAATAATCAACATTGTCTTGATTCTTGACTTTTGAAAACGCAATTTATTTAAAGCACCATGTTTCATGACCAGTGAAAGAATCAAGAAAGTCTGGGTTATTTACAATGCTCTACATGAGCGATTTCTTGGTCTTCCGTTATTCAAGTCTTCAGTTAAAGTTATCCAAATGGCAAATATGGTTGTATTTAATTTTTCGGCCAACATTTTCGCAACGTTTCCATAGATAGCAATGATTTCGCGGACTTTTTCAACCAATTCGGCAAGATTTGCACCTTCTGGATGTCTATGTCTTGAATCGTCATTTAAATCTTCACGACTAGTTTGAAATAGTATTATCACGTATAAACTAGTGTATGAGACATACAATCATTACCATCAACTTTTTTTAACAATTCGTACGCTTCAATAAATTTTTTCTCAGGTTTAAAATAACATTTAATATTTGCTTTTTGTTCTATTGTGTTTTTACAACATGAGCACCAAACATACTATTATTAAAATGAGCGTAAGTTTGGTAGTTCTGATTAGTATGAACTAGAGTGCATTTGAAATAAGAAAAATGTACCTCTCTAATGCTGCTACCATCGATTCGATGATTTTAAATTAAAAGTTCAGTTATTTATCTAACATATTGTGTACATGACAAGTCACAAATCATCTGAAAACTTGTAAATTGGGTTCCCTTCTGTTAAGTGTAAGGTAAAATATTTTCTATTGCCGAAGGTATATATTTACATAATAACATATTCAGTACCAAACGGAAATAGATTCGCCAAACGTTCAAAATAATTTTTGAATGATTTTAAATGTTAGCTGTTAGTGTACGTGTCTTCCATAGTTACAAAATTAGTATTTGAAAACGCATGTGTATGCACCAAATAATTAAATCAAACTAATAGATAACGACCAGTATCATTAGGAAAAATTGGTTCGAACTTGTAAGTACTCGAAAAAGTTTTCGTTTATCCAACAATATTCAGTTCGGAAACTTTGAAAGTATCTTCTATGGACATGTGTGCTGTCTGATAACAAAGTTTTAATGAATTATCTCTTCTATTAAACAAAAAAGACTATAAATGAGATTTAAAGTCGAAGCGTACTAATTTAAATTTCATTAAGCCTTTTTTCACATTCCGTCAATTTTCATCACAATGAGGGAGTAATGTTCGACTTATGAACCCCAGATGACGCCAATTTACTTCCGCACTGGGCAAGTTACGTAGGCGATCATGAATACATACACGCACTGTGTGCATTTAAAAGAATGAAAAGCCTCCATCGCCCATCATTTATAAGATGATAAATCAACACCACACATACACGCAGCGCACACAGCCACCACACACGTTCGCGTGTGCGAACATCGTTAGCCATTTATCAAATACAAACGAACACACATTGTATCTATCCATTTATCTATCTGTATGTGTGATCTCTTTTTTCTGTTGTTCGAAAAGCCTTTCAAAGACGTTTGGTGATAAATGGTGTGGACATTGTGGGTGATATTAATTAATCGACCACACAAGTCTTTATGCCTTGGTGGTAAGTGCTAAAAAAAGAAACTAAGGTTTTTATCGCTTTCTTCTTGATTCTTCTTTTTATATCGAAAAGATTCATTTTTATAAATAAAAGATAAGAATGAATGTTTATATTATTTGCAATAAACAAAGTAGGAAAATTTATACAGAAAATATACAATATTTCTTTTGAAAAGGGTATGCAATACGTTATTTACACAATTTTTTAAACAGTAAACTGGGATAATCCATGGTTATATCTATCATTCAGATATATTTGCGAATAAGCAAAGAGAGATTCATACCTTAGAGCAAAGTACTTCGTTCTTAACAACGACGTCTTACGCATGGAATTTCCTATTTTTTGTTGACCAAGTTCAATATGGTAATATGTAATTAAAAATGTTAACGATTATTACTCTTTAATGCATAGTGAAATTTTATTATGCAAACACATATTCAATATATCTTTAAGCTATTGCTATTTGCTTTATTAGTCATATAGACTCGGAATTGTGTAGCGTTTGGTGACCATAGAAGCTGCTCATATGCTGTATAGTTATCTTCAAAAAACGAGGATTTTCTAAGCTACAAAACTCTAATGATTACGTTTACTCAATGGATAGTACTTTTCCACCTATATTTAAAGAACTATTTCACTGGAGGGATGTTCTTAAAGTAAATGCCAATACAGCATGAATCTCAGAAATTACTTCTCTATTTTAATTGCATAGTATCCGAAGTCATTAGCTCTCGTTTTTAATTAGTTTACATTCGTGTTCATCAACAAGTAGTGTAATATTAAAACAAAAAGCGTTAGCTATTTGACTGTTTATGTTAGAACAACATTAACGAAGGCTTTCGATAAATTATGCTAGTAAAGCAAGAAAGAACTTGGGAAAAAATTGTTTTCTTGTTCAGTGATTCATTCACAGTAGTGATTACATCTTTGTCGTCAACCATACATGTTCCTTTAGCTTAAAGTACAGAGGATAGTTACTGGAAGCCATATATGAAATGTGAAATTAGGAAGGCTGCTGAAGAATGTTGAATATGTATTAGTAAACTCATTATTCAATATCTGTAATGACTTTTTGAATGATTCCTTGATTCCTTTCAGTCTTTGGTCGTGGACATGGAGAAAGTTGTTCTGAAATATGCACTATCTATACGATGACTTTAATACATATATATCCACACACTACATTCGTACATTTTGAACAATAGTATTTTTCAATAACTTCCTCAAGAACGTCTGATAATACTAGTTAAAATTATAAAACTATGTCGAAATCGATCATTTAATGTAATATTAATTAAATTGTATATAATGTGCTTTCTGCAAAGTTCCAGCTTCATTTTCAATCGGGTTGGGGTCTGAGGATTGCAAAGATCAATTCATCGATGCAATACAATTTGCAGTCTTTCGCCTCCTACACACTTTGCATCGATGTTATAAATTTTCGTCTTCTAGAATCCTATCTTGATGAAAGTAGTGTAATATTAATTGAAAGTCCTTTTTGGTACAATTTTATTATTTGTTTGGTGTTTAAAATACCGGTAAACATGCATAGAATTCTGAAATCCCACGTGTTAAAGCATACCCAGACATGAATCTTCATAGAATCTTTTATAGTGGGCTGTGTAATACATTTGTCTGCTAATCATGCCTTTCTTTCCTGTAACCAGACTCAGAAAGATTATTCATATGTAAACACAGCATCGGATCAATCTCTACTGGAATTTAATTGAGTCCAGATCATGGACGTCTATTGATGGCTCTCAGACAGCAACGATTTAAAAATTGTGCTTCGATAAGCTGCATATATAGTCTTCCGACTTGCGTCCGATGTAGCTACAATTGTCATTTTAGGATCTTGTTGAGACACACAAAAACGTTGATTCTAAATGTTTTGCATGCGCTACAATCAATAAAAACTGTTACCTGCGTCTCGTACAGCGGATAACTGAATTAAAACTGACTAGGTGCATTAGAAGGAAGATATTTCTATCTACTCTCCAAGTCTGCCTGTCCCATTAACTTCCCTTTCATTGAATTTTAGCCTACACAGATTGTAATTTTGCGCTGCCTGGTAACGTTTAATAATGACATTGTCTACTTATGTTTCAAATTTGACTTCAATTCGTTCAATATTTTGCGCTTTATATTTAACATCAAAAAATGAGTTTTGTGAGATTAGAAACGTAGTGTTATAAAATTTTTGACAAAGGAACCGAATTCGCCTTAAACTATTCACGATCGAATGATTGTAATGTATGGGGACGAGACTCTCTGTAATATTTTAAAGTGAAATATTTACCAAAACAGTTTTGGGAAATCGTGAATTTATTGAAGATGATTTACTGTCTTTCGGGACCAAGCAAGAGTTATCCTTGTTAAATACATGCTAAAGCGGGTTACAATAGTAGCAACCAAAAATTTTCTAGTTTGCATCACGAGTCATTCTTCCTCATGGCAATGCGCAAATATACGAAGCAACCAAAGTCCAACCTATTGTTCGCGGGTGCAGTTTTTATCTTAATCACCCACCATATAATTCGGGTATGGCTCCGTCTGACTTCTTTTCAGTTATAAACTTGAAGAAGCACATCAGAGGTCGTCGTATTTGTAGAGAACTGGAGATATTTAATTTATTTAATTTTATAAAAAAATTGGATTTCCAAATTACTGATCTGCCATTCGGAACTAAAAAAAGCTGTTGTATCAAAATTATAAATTCTTAAAAGTGTACTATTTAACTTCCTCTTCCGTTTAAATTGTTAGAGTGAGACAGGAAACAACTCAAGAAGAGATAACTAAGCGTTGGTAATACACAGGATTTGCGCCGTGTTCGGTGGCTAAGGCTGTATATAAATTTAAACTAATATTAATTTTCTTTGAAAATATTTATACGCCAAGGTATGAATACAATGATCCATGTTGTTATACATCATATTCACGAAAACACAAATTACGTAGCAAGGTTTTGTGAACTTTTTTTTCGTTATATCAGTTTGACGTACATACATACTGCATTTGAACTTAATAATTATTTATAATTATAATAATTCATAATAAATCGTTATTGATATCTAATTTAGTTTTTTTTATAAAGAAATGAGAGGAAACTATGTGTCCATCTGTCGGCTATTAATAGTTGGTTTCATTGGTTACTAGGTTTTTTCTTATTATTACCAAACAAGATTTTGAGGTGAAATATGGCATATAATGAATCTACATTACTAACTTTGTACAGTGGCGTCTCGCATTCGTTGGACTGTCTCGTGTATTTCCCGGACATACTGGAGGCTGTCCTCTAGCACCGGATATGTCTTGTTGGCCGGAGAGTGAGGTGTCACGCTGATTGTGGGCAACGGTCCCGGTCTGGGAAGCATGTCCAGTGCAGGAAGGTGGTAGTCGGTGATGACGTCCTCGTCGCTGTCCGCCTCTCCCCCACTCTGACCACACTCATCTGCAAAACATCATAATGAAAAGAGTAAATCACAAAAGAATTTGTTATGGGTTTTCGTATAAAAAAGTATATGTGCAGATTATAACTAATTCATTTCATGGAAAAGGTCACAATTTTGTATCTCTAAAAGAATAATATGCATATACGAGGGTAGTTTAACAAGTAGTGAGAATGGAAAAGAAAAACGAATTTTTTAAATACAAAATAATTTTTATTTTTCAATATATTATCCTAAGAGAGCAATACATTTATTCCAACGGCGCTCCAATGCCCTTGTGCCATCTCTAAAATACGATTCCGGAAGGCTTGCAAAATACTCATTTACGAAGATGACAAGCTCGTCGTTAGACGAAAATTTCTTTCCACCTAGTGCCGTTTTCAATTTTGGAAAAAGGTGGAAGTCGGAAGGGGCTAGATCCGGCGAATAAGGGGCATGCAGTACTAATTGGAAATGCAACCCGTGGATTTTGGACATCGTAACTGTGCTGGTATGCGAGGGAGTGTTGTCTTGGTGAAACAGAATCTTTTTCTTTGCCATTTCTGGCCGTTTAGCACGAATCTCAACATTTAATTTTTGTAGAAGTTCTGCATAATATTGTCCGTTTATTGTGGCACCGTTCTGAAGGTAATCAATGAGCAAAATGCTCTTTGAATCCCAAAAAATTGATGCCATCACCTTGATTGCCGATAAAGTGGTTTCCGCTTTCTTTGGAGGTGCAGAACCACGTTCTAACCATTGTTTCGACTGTTGTTTAGTTTCGGGTATGCTGTAGTGTATCCAAGTCTCATCACAGTAACAAATCGCCTACAAAAATCAACCGAATTCCGCTTATAAAGGTCCAAACACTCATTGGAAACGCGCAAACGAGTGAACTTTTGATCAGTCGTAAAAAAATCGCGGCACCCATCTTGTCGAGAGCTTGAAAAGGCCCAATTCTTTCGTTAAAATATGGTGTACACGTTCTGTTGAAATGTTTACCATGTCTGCTATCTCTCTCACTTTGAGTCGTCGATCTTGCGTAATAATATTATGAATTTTTGTAATTATTTCCTTAGAAGTCACGATTTTGGGTGCTCCAGAGCGCGCTTCATCAACACAGCTTGTTCTACCACGTTTAAATTAATTTACCCATCTACTTATTTTGGCGGATGATGGAGCAGATTCACCTAATGTTTCCCGTAACTCATCTTTTATTTCGGTAGCTTTCATACTCTTAATTACGAAGTATTTAATCACCGCACGATACTCTACTTTTTCCATTTTAACAAAACGACGTGTTGCTTCTTTTTCAATCAGCTGTCAAAAATAAACTAATCAACCGATTTATCTAAATATCGGAATGTAAACAAATAACAGTGCATTTGTTTTACCAATTAGAGCGCCACCTATGTGTCATTCTCATTACTTGTCAAATTATCCTCGTATCTTAAAAACATTATAAAATATAAGGTCTAGTAAAAAGAAATCCATTATTTTTCCAATAGATGGCTTTAGTAATCTGTATCTCGCGTTGTATAAGTGCGATCGCGTTCCGCTAGATGGCGTTCGAAAGATAAGATTTCGTACTAAACGAACTTCTCAGACAGTTTTGTGATTACTTAACTTAATATTGTTTGAGCGCGCGTCAAAGATGGACACCAGCAAAGTTAAAATACGACATATTTTACAGTTTTTCTTCGATAAAGGCGAAAACGCAAGCCAGGCGGCTGAAAATGTGAATAGTGTTTATGGTCCTGATACTGTAACAGTCAATCAAGCGCAATTTTGGTTTCGTCGATTCCGTTCCGGTAATCTTGATTTCAAAGATGCACCACGCTCTGGAAGGCCAATTGTCGAAAATATCGATAAAATAATGGAAATCGTCGAGTCCGACCGTCATGTAAGCACTGTTTCGATTGCCCAGGAGCTAAACATTGCACAAAAAACCGTTTGGAACCATTTAAATAAGGTTGGATACAAAAAGAAGCTTGATGTATGGGTGCCACACGAGTTAACGCAAAAGAACCTCATGGACCGAATTTACATCTGCGAATCGCTGCTGAATCGCAACAAAATCGATCCGTTTCTGAAGCGGATGGTTACTGGTGATGAAAAGTGGATCACTTACGACAACGTCAAGTGAAAACGGTCGTGGTCGAATCGTAGTAAGCCGGCGCAAACGGTGGCCAAGCCAGGCTTGACGGTCAGGAAGGTTTTGCTGTGTGTTTGGTGGGATTGGCAAGGAATTATCTACTATGAGCTGCTTCCCTACGGCCAAACTCTTAATTCGGACCTGTACTGTCAACAATTGGACCGTCTGAAGGAAGCAATCGCCCAGAAGCGGCCAGCTTTGACCAATAGGAGAGGAATTGTGTTCCATCAGGACAACGCCAGGCCACACACATCGATTGACTCGCCAGAAGCTCCGGGAGTTTGGTTGGGAGGTTCTTATGCATCCACCTTATAGTCCGGACCTAGCACCAAGTGATTACTACCTGTTCCTGTCTATGGCGAATGATTTTGCTGGTGAAAAATTCGCCTCAAGAGAAGCTTGTGAAAATCGACTGTCCCAGTTTTTTGCCAATAGGGACGAGGGTTTCTATGAGAGAGGCATTATGAAATTACCTTCAAAATGGCAACAAGTTATCGAACAAAACGGTGCATATTTGATCTAAGTCGGACCATTCTAACTATGCTAAATAAAACCTTCAATTTAATGCAAAAATAATGGATTTCTTTTTACTAGACCTTATATAACAAACTTAAGTGATTGTGATTTTCAATCTATTCATCCTTTAATTTAAAGTTTTTAAAGATATACCATGTTAATATAATTTACAAAAAGGTCGCAATAGGTCTTATAAATTGAATATGAATGTTTGAAACGACTTTGAAAGTGCTTTAACCTTCTTTGTGTGGGGAGTGTGGGGACCCTGACGGTAATTTAAGTCAATGCAAAATATTCTAAGAGAGGAATTAAGTATGAGCACCACTATATAAAATAAATTAATTATCCAGAGATCAGAATTATCTAAAAAGGAAAATATTATATGTAGGTATTTTCAAAGATTTATTAAAATATTCGCAAACACCAGAGTAAATACTAATACAGAACAAATTATTTAAAAAAAACCCACACATATTATATAATTTTATTTTCGTGAATCATTTTTCCAGCATTCAACACTCAGCCCCATTACCTTTCGATGATTTAAGACGAACGTTAGAGCCGAGATGAAATTTTTTTTCCGATTTTTTTTCCATTAACAATTTAGAACGCTCGAGGCATTCAACGAAAAAGGTTTTTCGGGTTTTATTTCTCGTTCTGGATTACTTCGAATAATTCGACGTTTAGCAATTTGAAATTTTAATATCTCCGGCTATTTCCTACTACCTCTGCTATATGTATTATCGATTTGACCCCTATCTCTGCCAACATGGGCGAAAATTCGAAACTTCCATTACGTATGTATATACGTTTATCGAGTAAATTGTGTATATATATATATGTATGTATATACATACAATATTTATTTGTGGATAAGTCGCCTGGGCTTTTTTAGTATTACATTTAATGCTAAAGAACTATATATTAATTCTCTACGGAAAATTATTATTATTCTAGGCACGAAATGTTTCTGGGTCCGCGGTTTAACGAAATATTCCACCTGTTAACAAATCACTTGTTGCTCAATAAAAAATTATCAAAAGGAATTTGTTAACCGCGATACTTATAACACCAATACTTTTACAAAAGTGTGTCTTCATGTACTTTTGTATATTTTTTAACATAAAATTTATTAGAATTTTTTCCTTTAATATACATACATTACCGCTAAGAGAACTAGTATAACTTTATGAAATCGTGATTTATAAAAATGGAGACGGTTCGGTTATGATTCGGGGTTGTTTCTGCGTGGTAGGAATGGGGATTTGAGAAGAATTGATGTAATTATAGGTAAAAATGATTACAAAAGAATTCTGGAAATAATGCAATGTCTTCAGGACTGTGATAAGAGGAGAAACTTTGTTTCTGTACATGACTACTTTTCAAAGCACATTACCGTGATCTGCAAAAATTATTGAAGTACTAAAGCAAAAGCTTCTGCACATAATCTGAGTTCAGATTCGTAGGAACTGTTATGGGAAAAACTGGACAGAAAAATAAGGAAACACTGTTCAACTTCAAAGAAACACCTCCAGCAGCTTCTTCAAGAGCAGTGGAATAACATTTCAATCGAAATTCTTAGAAAGCTAACTAATAGTGCCGCGAGTTGTGCGAGCTGTATTGCAAGAGGTAGATACTTCTATGAAAGAAAGTGAAAAAATAAACATATACAATTACTATCTTAAATATTTATTTATCATTTGTTTATTGTTTATACAGATTAAGAGAAATAATAAATTTTGTTTCCATTTATTTTTATTCCGCTATTTTCGCGTTATAAAAATTTTACTTCAAGGAATTGCAGTGTATGTATATAGGGGAAGGGAGTAAAGGTCTGATCTGGGTTAAATAAACTTTTGTCTCTCACTTATAAGTAAAGACTGGGGCCGTGGAGTTAAATAGCGGAATTATCTTCCTTTCGATTGTTAACAACATAACTATTACCAAAAGGAAAAAGTAACACTGAATTATACAGCAAGTATACTTCAGAATTAACTTTGAAATAAAATTACTGTTCATATGGTTTGCTGTAGTGCTAGTCGGACGAGGAAATGAAAATATGAATTCGTATTTCAAAATAAGAAATATTACAGAATTTATTTTCCAGTAGTATATGAGACTGTGTAGGTTCACATATCTGTGGTTACACATACACTATCGTTCATAAGTTCTTGGTCACTCGCATTTAACCCGCAAATTGTAACAAAAATCAAAAGTGAAATATTGCAAAGGGTACTAGGAAAGTTTTGCAATATGACAATGAATCGTAGAAAGTTGCTTGTTGCTGCATGTTGAGACATGTTGATACGTGCATAGTAGCCGCCGCGCCATGTCGATGGGTTCAGTTATTCATTAGCAGTGAGAGTGTAAAGTGCTTGCGATGACATTGTGGTTACGAAATAAGATAAGGACAGTTTTGCGTTATAATTTCGTGCGTGGTTCAAACATATACCAGTGCTTCGAAGAAATGAATCTTGCATTAGGTGATGTTTGTCCACATCGCACAACGATATTCAGGTGGTATAGAGAATTCCAAAGGGGAAATTTAACCGTGGAGGATGCTGAGAGGTCGGGAAAGCTGTGAACGTCAGTTATGGAGGAAAACGTTTCTACTGTGACGAAAATGCTTGGCGAGGACAGGCGAGTGACCTAAAAACAGATAGAGGGTACTTCAGGCTTAAATGCACCAGCAATTCGTTCGATTCTGCATGGTCATTTGCACGTGAAGAAACTTTGTTGTCTCTGGGTGCCGCATCGACTGACTGAAGAGCAGATGACACGACGTGTGACTTGGTGCCAGAAGATGCTAAAAAGTTTAATAAGGGATAATCTCGGTATGTGGACAACATCGTGAGAGGTGATGAGACTTGACTGTACTATTACGATGTGCCGGCCAAAGCTCAAAACAAAGTTTAGGTCTTTGATGATGAGGACACACCCGTTGTTGTCAGAAAATCCCGATCTGTAAAGAAGAAAATGATAGTTGTATTTTTCAAATCGAGTGGAATTGTGGTTTGGACATACAGAAGACAGTCATAACTAAGTGGTATACTGAACAGTGCCTGCCTAAAGTCATTGGATCTATGAAGAACCTGCGGCCAAAGATAAGAATTGACACAAGGTTCCTCCATCACGATAATGCACCAGCTCACCGCGCCAAACCCTGCACCGAATATTTGACCACGACAGGATTGAAACTTCTCGAGCACCTTCCCTGCAGTCCAGATCTTGCTCCCCGCCACTTTGCACTGTTCCCGCATGTGAAAATGAAGCTAAAAGGGAGACGGTTTTCCAGTGATGAGGTCCTTCTGCGGGCTTGGGAAAACGAGTGTGCTTTACTCCCAAGTGAAACTTGGCAGAACCGGTTTAAAGATTAGTTTTGGAGGAGGAGTGTATTGAGAGATGTATTGAGTGTAGATGAAATTATTTTGAAAAAATTAAATAAACAAAGCTGTATTGCAAAACTTTCCTAATACCCTTTATATGTACTTACTAATTTAATGTTTATTTGTTATGCGTTACCATAATTTTCTTTTTACAAAAAGCAGAATATAGCAGTATACTTTGACCTTTCTGCTTTAACCCACCGCCTCTTAGCTCTCATTACAGGGTACTAAATGTTAATAAACAATTAATTCATTAAAACGTCATTATTCGAGGGCGTGCTTAACAAGACGAGATTACATAAAATATTACCTACAAGTACCTTTTTTTAAAAGGCAACGGTAAACTTTTTTTATTTTATTTTCATACACAACACGCTCTGAAAGATTACTTCTACATTTTTCCAGTAGAAAAGTTCAAAACATTTCACGTCATACCTGCAATATTTTTTGTAGAATAAAATACGTATATAATCTACATAACGTGCACACAAATGTGCGTTTATACACACACCCATATATTAAAGAAAAACGACGCGACCTGTGACCTTAAAGAAATCCGTCCGCACTGAAAAATCTCACCCTCTCTTGGAGATGATGAGGTCGTTTTACAGCTGAACTAATATCGTATATGTAGGTAAGCCGTACGCTAAAATGAGTAACGCTCAGATTATTTTTCTTTTTACATGAGTTGGCAGTGACTAAATGTGGAGGTTTACTAGACTTGAAACGTCGGATTTGGATGTTTCTTTATCTTGACCTGCAACCGTTAAAGCAGATATGATCATGTATGTATACATATATGTTCACTCATACTGGAGAGCAAAAGGAATAATAAAAGGAAAATACATTTTTAGAAATTCCTAGAGATATATGTACATATATTAGGTTGATGCATAATGTTCGTAGCGTTATTATTATACTCAAAAATGATTAATTTTTTAACAAATAAAATATACGAACTAGTCAAGAACATATTCTCTTCTATTATTTACGATTGTTACCCAACAATCTGGCAATTTTTCGATTCAATACCTAAAGAAATTCGGTGGTTCGGAAGAAGTTGTCATGTCAATTTGACCTTCCTTAAATTGAGAAAATAATTTCCGTGCACGACTTTTCCCATTTACGTTTTCTCCATAAACAGCACAAATGGTTCTTGCGGCTACCAAAGCATTAACTCTTCTATTGAACTCAAACAAAAAGATAATGAAGAAATTCTTCCTTTTTTTTCTACTTGACATTTCATTTTTTTTGTCAATAAATAAAATAATCTTTGCACAACTTCAAAAACTATTCAATCAAACAATAATAGGACTTGCTTGGGTCTAATAATTTTTCTCTTGGCAATCTCACCCTAGAAACCTAAAACGTTTGGAATTTATGCATCAATCTAATATTTTATGACTTCATCCTAATATCATATATAGAAAAAACTGCAGTTTGTAACAATATATTATTACTATTTCGCAAAAGATGTCTAGAAATTTTAGCTTCTACGTAAAATGAATGAAATTATGTAAAGGTTTCATGAGGAAATAATCTTTCATATTTTGTTAAAACCAAGTAATATGGGCGAGTGAGCCATATCGCAACTAACATAATATGCAATATTTTTTACAAATAATGTTAAAATATTTTGAGATTAGATTCAGTTACATAAAAACTAATCATCTTTATTGTCTTAGACATGATAGCCACCGAATATATCTACAGTTACTACCACTGTCCATTTGGTTGGACTGAAAAGTGTAGTCTACTACGAGCTCCTTCCTCAAGGTGAAACCATCAATTCTCCCAAATACTGCAATCAACTTGATAAATTGAAACCAACGAGGTGTCGTTTTGATCAGGATAATGCAAAACCGAATGTTGCATTGGCTGCAAGAGAAAAGTTGTTACTGTTTGACTGGGACCTTCTACCGCATCCTTTGTACTCCTTTCGATCTTGCTCCATCTGACTATTACTTTCTGTCATTAAAAAATTCTCTCTATGATAAAGGGTTCTAATCTGTAAGTGAAACAAAAACGCACCTCGAGGAATATCTTGCAAGTAAGCCCTAACAATTTTGGAAAGAGGGAATAATGACTCTTCTGGAGAGATGGAAGAAGATGGTAGAGCAGAACGGTTCATATATATATAATAAACAACATCGTGTATTTATTTCAAAAGAAAAAGGAAAGAAACTTATTGAACACCCTAATATTTTAAGATCAAAAGTGATATATTTTCGCGCATTTTTATGTAGAAAAAGATAACGTTGTATAGTTTCTTTATTCGCACAAAAAGTTGTTTGGATATAATGTCACATGGTCATTTTTAAGTGCATACTTTTTTAAGGTTTTAATTTATTTTTATCAGTCTATTAAATTTGTTGATATTTAAATTTGTACCAAATTAAAGTCTATTAAATTTGTTGATATATAAATTTGCAAAAGCGAATATAATTTTTATTCTTAATGAATGTTTATGCTTAGTTTATGAACAATACATTCGCAATTCATTTTATGTAATTAAACAATAAGATCACAATATTCTACTCTTTGTCCTTGGACATTATTATTAATCATTCTTTTTTTTTAATTTATAAATATATAATATACAAAATACCGAACAATTATATAGTATAGTTTTCTTGGATAACCTTTTGCAATCTTTCGATGAGCTTCATAGAACAAACTATCTTTATCGTCGAAAAACTTAACACAGTGCTGATTCACAGCCTCTTCTCAGTCGAACACTAATACTATGCAAGGCGTTTTGAAGAGAATAAAACAACTAGAAGGCCGAAAGCGTGAGGTGAGTATGGTGAGTGTCGCAGAACATCTGATTCAAGATTCAATTTTTTTTTTACGATTTTTGTATTTCTGGATAATAAATTCGTTCAAAATGTCCAGTTACTCGAAACTCTACATGCGATATCTTTAAAATCTCACGACATTGAGAACAAAACTTTCGTCTGATGAATGTCTGATTCAGATGTCGTGACTGTGACTGTGTGACCAAGACCATTCTCGTACCACCAATCCACTTCTCATAACCAGTTATCAGCCGCTTCAAATCATTTTTCTCACATTTATGGAGTAAGTATATCATAGATTTGATAATAATGTATATTTAACGCTTCTGCAATCTCTCGCATCGTGTACCGTGAGTTTGTTTTGATAAGTGTCTTTATTTTGTCGTCAAAATCGAATGTCGAAGTACGTATACAGAACACGAGAATTAATGTGGAAAGGGGTTATATATCAACATTCAGTGATTAAATCAAAAGAATTAGCTTTTTTTTTAAATAAAAAGCTCTTTTATCAAACGTTTCATAACTAATTTGAAATCGCTCGTGTAGGAGGTTCAGGGTTTAGGAAGAATAATCAACACTTCTTACGGTGGGGAGGGGTTAGTAACAAAGCCATGGTACACTTTACACAAACCAAATACACACTATCGGTTACGTAGTCGTGACAAGTCGAAAAGCCTTACAACCCAGTTGAGCACCCTAAAAAAAAAAACTTGAATACCAAGTATTCATCACTATATACTTCGTGCTTTTTGTGTTTCGGTACAACTTTTACCAATTTCGACGCAAAGGTTAATTGAAGATCTCTGTTTGAAGTTCATTTTCCAATAGTTATTCTCATAATTTCGTAATATAATAATAATAAACAGCTGACAAAACACTGATAAATGTTATCACAATAGGTAATATTATTATTTATAACACAAATTTTCGTCAAATTTATTCCAAAATTGTGCAAGAAAAAAATGATTAAAAATTTTCAAAATAGAAAGATGTTTGCTTCTATCTCTACTTGGTTAATAATAAAACCAGGTCAAAATTATAAGTACATATGGTTTATTGTCCTTTTACATTAAAATTACTGCACTTCGTGTACAGGACGTTTGTGGTCGGTGATTTTTATAGAAATCGGCAATAGATTGCCGAACGAAAACACTAGAAAGTTTGTGCGATTGCTTAAATGTGATTAAGAATTTGTGTTTGAAAACGGAGGATTACATCGAAGTTTTTCAAGTACTCCGAAAACAGAACCAACTTCTATTAAGCAACAAATAAACAGTTAATAATTGTATAAACCAGCAATATCGATAGATTTTTTCAATTGATATATCGCCTTTGTGAGCTAGTTAATAATAACTTATTGATCAAAAGTACAATATGAAGTAATGAATCAGTCGAATGAAATTAAATACAAACACATTATCGTAATTATAATTTATATAATGTTTCTGCTTATGTTTATGTTATGTCAATTTGTGATGGATTGCAATGTTATTTACGTATACGTAATTAAAAAAAGGAAATGGGTAATTAGTTTTTTCTTATTTATCGATATATCACTGATTCTTTTATACACACTATTAACTGTTTGGTATTTTACGAAAAATTATTTAATAAACACATACTACACGTCTACACGTGGTACTATCAATCTAGCAATTTATGATTAAAATTAGAACAACATATTGAAATGTACACACGTAAAATATAATATACTCACCATTTGTTCTACAGATTTACATTTACAGAATTTTAATTTCTAGTATCATGTTAATTAAAAAAGGTAATGCAATGTTTATAACGTACATACAGTTTGTGAAAAAAGTAATATTTCCCTTCATGTAATGATTAAATATCAATACTACCTTCTGAGGAAATTCGCCTCAGAAAGTAGTATTATTGTTAGACCATGAGTAGGGAGAGACATAATTTTTTCCATAAACTATCTATATATTAAAATGTTACATTAATAAGTTATAGTTTAGCATGTGTTTGGTTGGTAAGTGTAGTTTTTAAGACATGCTAAACTACAATAATTGTAATTTTTGTATATTATTTCCATTTCTCCCAGCACTTATTATTATGTATATTTAAATAAATATGAGTTTATGAATAAGACAATAAAATATATTGTTGAAATGTCAATTTCGCTTTCATTTTTATCTTCCATCCAGAATAATGTGTTGAATTTTAAAATCGGGCCATATAATAAGAAATATTATATATATATATATATATATATATATATATATATATATATATATACAGCTACGAGAAAATGTTATAGCCACCCAAATAAAACAGGTGTTTCACCAAGCAGGTAGTAGTTCCGAGATGGGGATTACCAGCAAAGTACGTTCTTAATTACAGTAATTAAAGTTGAAATTCCTAGTAAATGTATATTAGGTGGGTATATAAGATTAAATTTGCAATTTTTATTTTTGCATTTGGAGAAATATATAGTACGTGCAGAAGAAAACATCGACCTTCGTTTGAAGAGAGCAATCGCCGAAAAACGACCAGACATGAGTCTATAATATTCCATCAGGACAACGCTCGGCCTCATGTTGCAAGATCAGTTAAAAACTATTTGGAAAACAGCGGCTGGGAAGCTTTACCTCACCCGCCTTATAGCCCAGACATTGCCCCTTCTGACTACTATTTATTTCTATCGATGCAGAATACCCTTATTGGAATACGCTTCACTTCAGTTGAAGGAATCAAAAATTGGCTTAGCTCGTTCTTAGAATCATAAGATGAACGGTTCTTTTGGGAAGGAATCCATCAATTGCCCAAAAGATGGGGGAAAAGTTGTAGCTTCCGATGGACAATACTTTGAACATGTTCATTCATTTTGATTATAAAGTAAAGGCTTTCTTTTACAAAAAAAAAGTAACCGAATTAAGTTGCACACCCATTATATATATATATATATATATATATATATATATATATATAAATACACACACAACGAGAAAATGTTATAGGCACCGAAATAAAACAGGTGTTTCACTAAGCAGGTAGTTCCGAGATGGGGATTACCAGGAAAGTACGTTTTTAATTACAGTAATTAAAGTTGAATTTCCTAGAAAATGCATATTAGGTGGGTATATAAGATTAAATTTGTAATTTTTATTTTTGCATTTGGAGAAATATATAGTATGTGCAGAAGAAAATATCGTTTGCCGACTTCGGCTAATAATTGCAATTTTTGTACATTATTTCCATTTTTCCCAGCAGTCATTATTATGTATAATTAAATAAATATGGGTTTATGAATAAGAAAATAAAATATATTGTCGAAACGTCAATTTCGTTTTAATTTTTTACCTTCCATCCAGTATATGAGTTGAATTTTAAAATCGGACACATCGGTCACATCAAAATAATCATTCGTGTTTAGTATACGCTTGTCTTTCTGAAGTACAAAAAGTGCATTCGGCGATTTTTACAATGAGTGAAATTATTCAACAAAGAAGTTCCATTAAAACGTTCAGAATATTGTAAAAGGTCTTCGGTGATAATTGTTTGTCGCGAGCAAGTGCTTTTAATTGGTATAAATTATTCAATGAGAGTCGAGAACGCGTTGATGACGAACCACGTCCAGGACGGCCATCAACATCAACTGATGATCAACACGTCAATAGAATCAAGGAATCGGTGCTTGAGAATCGACGATTAACAGTCAGAGACCTTACCGGCATCGTTGGAATATCGGAAGGATCAGTGAAAACTATTTTGAAAGATCATTTGGGCCTAAGAAAAGTGAAAGCACGATTTGTTCCAAAATCATTCAATTTTTTTGAAAAACAGCGTCGCGCTGACGTCTGTGAAACAATGCTTTCCGACTATCAAGACAAAATGAAAGGCATCATAACTAGAGACGAGACTTGGATCTACGCTTATGACCCGGAAACAGATGATCAATCGGCCGAATATCGTATCAAAGGTGAGCTGAAGTCCAAAAAACCACGTCAAAGCAAGTCGAAAATCAGGGTTATGTTGACAGTTTTCTTCGATTATCGAGGTGTGGTGCACTCCGAATTCCTTCCGACTGGCCAAACTGTCAACAAAGAATACTATTTGAGTGTTATGCGTCGTTTGCGCAATGCTATTCGTAAAAAGAGGCCAGAATTATGGGCCGACAACTCTTGGTTTTTGCACCACGATAGTGCACCGTCGCATACTGCATTAATTCGTGGGTTTTTTCGTCAAATTTTCAACCAATATCGTGCCGCAACCACCGTATTCGCTTGATTTAGCTCCGCGTGACTTCTGGCTATTTAGCAAACTCAAGCGACCGCTCCGGGGGAACCGTTTTGAGTCAATTGAAGACATTAAACGTGAATCGCTACGCGCATTGAAGGCTATTCCTGAAATTTACTTTAACAACTGTTTCGAGAATTGGAAGAAACGTTGGCACAAGTGTATTGGGGCCAAGGGGGATTACTTTGAGAGGGACGAAATAGATTTGGAAGAATAAATTAAGAATTTAAAAATTATGAACAAAGTCTTACTATTTTTTGCCCACTGTAGTATAGACATATATTGGGTCTGGGAAAAAGTTCGTGGCGTTTTTCCCGATAGATGGCATTGGTTGCCGATAACTAAAGAACAACAAGTCACAGCGACACCACCGACGGCTCGTTTTTTAGATGACCTTCCGAACGTTAGTTTGAGCGTAGAAACATTGTAATCGGTGCAGTGGTTGGAAAGTTATTCGCACTTGAAAATGGAGAAGAATAATGAGAAATTTCGCTATATTCTGCAATATTATTATGATCAGGGGAAGAACGCTGCGCAGGCTTGTGATAAAATTTGTGCTGTGTACGGTGAAGGTACATTATCGAAATCTGTTGCGCGGAAATGGTTCGCTCGCTTTCGTTCTGGAAATTTCAATGTGAAAGATGAGTCACGCTCCGGTCGTCCAATCACTGAAAAATCTGATGAAATTCTTGAAAAAGTCCAACAAGATAAGCATATCAGCAGTGTCGATATTGGCATGGAGCTAGGCATTGACCACAAAACTGTTTTGAACCATTTACACAAAGCTGGTTACAAAAAAAAGCTTGACGTATGGGTTCCTCATGAGTTGAGCGTGAAAAACATGATGGACCGAATTAACATCTGCGATGCGCTGCTGAAACGGAATGAAATCGAGCCGTTTCTGAAACGTTTAATAACCGGAGATGAAAAATGGATTACGTACGATAATCGGAAGCGTAAAAGATCGTGGATAAAGGATGGTGAGCCGTCACAAGCGTTCGCTAAGCCAACATTGACGCCAAAAAAAGTGATGCTGTGTATATGGTGGGACTGGAGGGGAATCGTCCACTACGAGCTACTTCCAACTGGTCAGACGATTGATTCTCAACTCTACTGTGCACAATTAGAGAGATTACGCCAGGCGATTGAAAGAAAACGGCCCGAATTGATTAATAGGAAAGGTGTTGTCTTCCATCATGACAACGCCTGACCACACACTTCTTTGATGACCCGTCAAAAATTGAGAGAGTTTGGTTGGGAAGTTTTGATGCACCCACCTTACAGTCCGGATATAGCACCCTCTGACTATCATCTGTTTCGATCTCTGCAGAACTCTCTCAATGGAATTAAGTTGGTTTCAAAAGAAGCCTGTGAAAACTACTTGATTCAGTTTTTCGACCAGAAACCACAGAAGTTTTTCACCGATGGGATCATGGATCTACCAAAAAAATGGCGAAACATTGTCGATAATAATGGAGCATATTCGGTTTAAATGAATTCGTCCACGCGCCATGCGGGGACCAGTTGAATTTTACTGAAAAAACGCCACGAACTTTTTCCCAGACCCAATAATATTATTATAACATTTTCTCGTAGCTGTATGTATATATATTGTGTTGGCAACTAAGTACTTTCGGTTTTTACTGATAGAGAGCGTTGCTTTATTATTTGTATAACGTATGTTAGTGCTGTACTTTACCGTTTGTCGCGTGATACTAGTCACATTGACGTAACTTCAAAAGCAAGTAGTGCGTGATTTTTATTAAAGCTATTAGTTGTGGGTTAATTTTAAATGGAGTGCAGAAACGAACATTTTCGACATATTTTACTATTTTATTTCCGTAAAGGAAAGAAAGCTGCTGCGGCTCACAAAAAGATATGTGAAGTTTATGATGCTAATTGCTTAACAGAGCGCATGTGTCAGAATTGGTATAAAAAATTCCGTTCTGGAGATTTTTCCCTCAAAGATGAGCAACGTTCTTGTCGGCCTACTGAAGTTGATGATGACCAAATCAAAGTCATAATTGAAGAGGATCGTCATATAACTGTTCGAGAGGTTGCGGAGAGGCTACATGTATCGCACACAACAATTGAAAAACATTTAAAATGTGTTGGGCTAGTTAAGAAGCTTGATATTTGGGTACTTCACGAATTGAAAGAAATTCATCTAACACAAAGAATCAACTTTTGCGATATGCACCTTAGGCGAAATGAAACCGACCCTTTCTTAAAAAGAATCATCACTGGTGATGAAAAATGGGTCCTGTACAGTAACATAGTTCGAAAACGATCATGGAGCAAACACGATAAACCAGCCCAAACCACATCGAAAGCTGAATTGCATCCAAAAAAGATCATGCTGTCAGTTTGGTGGGATTACAAAGGTGTTGTGTTTTTTGAGCTGCTTCCAAGGAACCAAATAATCAATTCTGATGTTTACTGTCAACAATTAATAAAATTGGATGAAGCAATCAAAGAAAAACGGCCAGAATTGTCAAATCGGAAGGTGTAGTTTTCCACCAAGGTAATGCAAGGACTCACACATCTTTGGCAACTCGTGGGAAACTATTGGAGCTTGGCTGGGAAGTGATGCCACATCCCCCATACAGCCCTGATCTAGCACCATCTGATTACCATTTATTTCGAAGTTTGCAGAATTCTTTGAATGGTAAAACTTTCACAAATGACGATGACCTTCACTCGCACCTGGTTCAGTTTTTTGCTGATAAGGACCAGAAATTTTATGAGCGCGGAATCATGCAGCTGAAAGAAAGATGGCAAAAAGTTATTGAGCAAAATGGAAAATATATAATTGATTAAAAACTATTCTTTGTTTAAAAAAAAAGTGTTTTATTTTATACTACAAAACCGAAAGTACTTAGTTGCCAACCCAATATATAGACACATACACACAGCTACGAGAAAATGTTATAGGCACCCCAATAAAACAGGTGTTTCACCAAGCAGGTAGTAGTTCCGTGATAGGGATTACCAGGAAAGTACGTTTTTAATTACAGTAATTAAAGTTGAAATTCCTAGTAAATGTATATTAGGTGGGTACATAAGATTAAATTTGCAATTTTTATTTTTGTATTTAGAGAAATATATAGTATGTGCAGAAGAAAACATTGTTTGTCGACTTCGAAAATTATTTTCGAGTGGGATTTTTCTTTGGTGAGTTTGTGTGTATATCTGTACACAAACAATATGCCTAAAAAACCACAATTATCTGCAACTCGTTGCTACTACGCCTCAAAGAATCAATGCTGTAGTAAAGGCTGAAGGCGATAGCATTAAACTTTAATTTACTTACTGCTAAGGCATTTAATTTATATTTGTTAACAATTAAATATATACTGCGCTGTTTGAGGAATACGTGCGATTTTATCCGAAGCTATCTTCAACTGTATTCGCTTAATACGCGTTTGTGTTGCAGAACTAATGCAACACGTTTTATTAAAGCGTACGTATATTCGATTTAGCATAGTTCAAATACCTTAATTTACATTTTTGTTATCTACTTGTGTTGTACTTAATTTTTAGGTTTTACTTGTTTTCTTAATATTGTTGGCGGTTGCGCAAAAAAAATTAAGATAAAAGAAGGAATAAAATGTTAAATTGCCTAGTATAATCCTGAATCTTTAATATGTTTGTTAGCATTTATCATCATATGCCACAATGGAGTTTTCTTAATATAATAGGAATACGAAAAATATGTATATGGCAAAATTCACGTGACAAATAAGAGTTGCTTCATCTATTTTAATATGGTCTGTTGTGTATAATATGGATGCCATACAATAACACCGTGCTCCAATTTGTTCCTTAGAAGAGCACAATATAAAGATCTTAGAGCTTGAGTTACTAAAATGCTTAAAACGAGTGAATTTAATTTAAGATTTTACAGATCGAAGTAATATGACTATCTCGATAATTTCATTTTTTCTAGTTATTACAAATTCGTATACTTTGTAAATGTTATACGTAATATAGGATTTAGTATCTTTAAGTTAGAATACATTGGCCAATACTTATTTGATTTGAAATACACACACACACACACCCGCGCGCGCGCGCGCGCGCACGCACACGCACATATATATATATATATATATATATATGTATATATAAAGATAAATTGATATGTGGATTATGTAATGAGGAAGCGGAAATTGACACTTATATTACTTTCGAACACAATGTCTTATATCGCTGCAGGTATCCTTAATTTTCGGATCGCAACTTTACTAGTGGATGTACTCTGTTGTAGTACAAGAAAAATGAATCTCCAATGTCATCTTTAACCAAATAAATATATATAAATTATTATACAGTATAGAAATAAAAGCTATAATCCAGCACATATACATTTCATTCCAAATGTAAATAAAGAAAATGTAATTAACTTTTAAGGAAGCAGGCAATATCTCGTATTATAAAAAGTTTTCTTAATATTTTTTTGCTACATATTGTACAGTAAACCAGGGGTTTCCAAACTTTATCAGTCTGCGGCGCACTTACAGGTCTCTGATTATTCTCTACGGTGACCCAGGACATCACGGCGCACACTTTGGTAACCCCTAAATTAAACTGAATACTTCTTGAAGAATATTAAGGCTGCATATATCCAAGGAAGTACCTTAACTCAATGAGAAGCTTCGAATAATATTTGTCACTCAAAAATCAGCCTAGGAACTCTTTCGAAATATTTTCTATCCTTGTCATTTTAATGCCATTAACTCCTTAGAAGCAGACAGGAGGTTTAAATATACTTTTTTATAAATCCCTTGAGGCTTTGTTTGAAAAGGTCATCGAATGTTTTAAATTTTTTACCACTAAAATTATTTCGTAGATTTTTGAACAAGCAAAAATTCGATTGTGCAATATTTGGTGAATATGGCGGATGTCTTAAAATTTCCCAATTATACTCTTGCAGTTTTTCTAGGGCCTTCAAAATTCTGTGTGGTCTCATATTGCTGCAATGAACAACCACTCTTTTCCTATTTACCATATTTGGTCTCTTTTCTCCTTTCTTTTAAGTTATGGAGTTGGTCAAAATTCACTTATCGTTTGGTTGGACTAGCTTTAAAAAGTGTTAAGTAAACAATTCTACCAACAAAATAACTAACAACATAACGCAACAGTCAAAGACGTTTCTCCTTTAGGTTAGTGTTTCTTCGAGACACATTATCTTAGATAATCCATTTTTCTTCATCGTTTTCAATTTTGTCTAAAAATAATTTATATTCATGACAACATGGTAATCAAGAACAAACACGATATCGGTCTAACAAATTATTTTCAGTTAATTTTTGAAGTATTCGAACATCTATATTACAAACCATGTTGGAAGACTAAACAATTAAAGACTGTTGTATGGGCAACTTCAAGTTTTGGATTTAAGTCTCTGGTCGTAAGCCGTGGAATTTCCTTTAACATTATGTCAAAATAAATATGAAAAGGTATGGAAAGACTTTATGAATTACCTAATAATTTTCTACTAAGAATTTTAATTGCCCATTTTTATACTAAAATACAAATGCAAATATATACATTGGCCAATACTATATTGCCTTTCAATGTCCAATTGACAGTTTCAAATTGACGCATGTATTAATTCGAATATGTTGAAACACGAATATTTACGTGATATTGATGCAATTACTATACATAAGCTTGAAGTTACAAATGTCTATATATTATTCTTAATAAGTATCTTGATACTTATTTCTAATGTCGATATTAACATCTACACTTAAGAAAGACTATGACATCCGGTTATTCGTTTTTTTCATTCAAATTAAGAGCAATTCTTCTATAGAATATTTTATTAAATTATATTGACCATTTTGGTCCAATACATTTTACTATCCTTCTGGCAGCAGCATGCATCCGGACCCCTAAAACTTCTGATCTTTACTTGCAAAAAATTAAACTAAGTGATTTTCACGTCATTAAATGTTTCTCAATCTAAGCATCGGAACAAGTGACATTATACGCCTTTTCTGTTAATTAATTCTGCCCGCTTCTGTTTCATGGAACAACTCAATTTATCCAATTGTTGGTAGTACACGTCCAAATTTATTGTGGAATTATCTGGTAGAAACTCAAAAAAAAAACAATTCGCTTGCAATACCACCAAACAGAGAGCATCACTTCTGTTAATAAATATCGACTTTCCAAGTTATCTTTTCTGCTTCATAATCGTTTGCGATCGACGTTTCAGAAATGGCTAATTTTCTTCACGTTTTAGAAACAAACCGCAGACGTTAATCCGACAAAGCAAATCTCTCACTTTGCGAACATGTGGAACTTAAATACCCTTTGATGTGAAGGCAAGACGTTTCACATTATCACGGAAGGCCAACGTTGACAAAATTTAATCTCGTAGCAATTCCTCGTATTGATATCTTTATTTTGGATTCATCAGCTTCAACTAGTCTTCCAAGCATCTTTAACAACGAAATTATCAAAACGAAACGTTAAACCAGTTTTTGTACAGTTTTCATACAACTTTATTTCGACTACGTTCTAACTTTCTATAATAAAAAAGGGCCCGAATTGCTCGTTTTTATTTTCCATTTTAACCACGGCAAAATATAAACAAAAGCTTTCTCTTTATAAATAATAATCGAAATATTAGCTTTAGCTGTTAAAATATATAATGACAGTCGGTTTAGAATGAAGTTGGATGATTAAAAATACAACTAACAATCCTCACGAGAAAAAACGAAACTACTTTTAGAACAACCCAATAGTAGGCAATGGTATCTTTGAGATTAGTCGAATAATTTCTTTTTTCCTTGTCAGAAAAAATACCTTCAGTATATACTATTAGATTGATAAATAACAGACAAATAGATGTAAAAACCAATTAATGCTTTTGCATATGATTGCATCTAAATTTAAAACACCCGTAACCATTCGTAAAATAATATTTTGTATTGTACATCAAGAGCTTAAAGAAATTACTACCTTTAATGAGGCATGTGAAACCCATTGCCGATATTACCACCTGCTTGATCCTAACGCAGCAATTGCAAGTCCGGCCGCCGCAAGCAAATGTCATAACCAATCGGAGTGTTTGTTTATTCCATATGATACAAGCACGTGGTACATGTCTAATTTAATTTTATTCGAATGAAACTTATCATACAAAAAAAATACCAACACAATGACTTATTTTGACCACACATAACACTTCAAACACAACTGACGAAGAACACTTTGATTTAAAGGAAAAAGAAACGAACAAAACACAATGGTAATTCTCCTTGAAGGAAACGTCAGCGACGATGTAAAAGAGCACAAATACCGTGATGAATCAAGACACTCACAACTTTCTTCGGCGACAAGAAAGCCATGAATGGGAGTTGAAAAGAATGCCGTAGCACACTTGGATACACATCGTTTAACACTTCCTAGCGCGGTTTTGCTAACAGATAAAATACACACATACACAGATACAGAAATAAACAGGGATATTTCTAGTTTTATTCTGTATTACTGTTGTCTCTCTTCATTGTAAAGAGGCACCTATTGTTCCCTTCTTATGCATCTTCACAAGTCTGTTATTGTTGTTAAGTATGATCTTTTTATTTGCTAAAAGAATGAAGACTGAAGAGACGATGCAGATCGGTAAGTTCAATTAGAAAGAAGACAAGTCATTCTTTGTTTGTAGGTAAATTGGTTCTGTGGTTCAGTTGGAAAAGATGTTTTCACACGCTCAGTGCCTTATGGTATTGTGTTTTTATGAATAACGGAAATATATTCGAGCACTTAAGTAGAACTAGAACAAAAAATAAAAACTAAAATTTAACGGAAATGTTAATTAATAATAAGTAAAGTGTGCTTAAATTTTCAAATACCAAGTATATATACATAGACCCAAAAATCCTTAAGCCATACAATACTGTTGTCATACACAAAAAAATCTTTTAACAAATTAAGACCTTAAAAAAATGTTACAATCTATAAAATGCAGGAGCTATAAGCAAATACAAAATCATATTCTGTTGCTTTTAAAGATTAAGTAAGGTATTTGATGATATAAATAAAAAAGAAAAGAAAATTGCAAGAGTTTAATTAAAAAAAGGAGTTAGTGAAAGTCTAATTACAAGAGGTAAAACAAATAGTGAAAATGTTTTGGGGGACGCCCGTAGGTACATTATTTATTCTTTTATTAAATTGTTATTCAACTCGCACACTGGACAAATCAGAATTCATTAACCTTATTATAAGCCGATGTATTTCATTAATTAATTCACTATTCTTTCTATTTTAATGTCGATCAGCCATCATTACTTGTTCTTTCATACCAAGGTGAATTGCAAGTGACAGGTAGTGAAAATGTTTTGAGACACAGAGGTGACTTGATGTAGAGGAAAAATCTTTTGACAAGAGTGAAAACCCTTTGAAATAAAGTCAAACACGTCTAACTTGAAAGCAATCACACACACACACACACACACACACAAAGGCAACATCAAATATTTAAAACCTATAATCATTCATATTATTTTCGTATTCTGTATACGTATTTCGACAGCTAAGTTGTCATAATCAGCAGATAATTGATCACAGTGTCGCACCTAGAACCACGACAAAACCCGAACAAAAACAAAGTCCGTATCAGGACACACTGTAGGTTCGGTTTACATAATTTAAATTGTATTCTAGTCTCAAACTAAGCACTTATCTTAAGGTACATCCCCTGCTTGCTTATGCGAACCTTTTTGTCGGTCGTATATTATTTTTCTATGAACTTAAACAGATATGAGTAAGGGACCGGACCCCAAATTTAATCGACCTGAAAAATCTAGTTTGGCAAAGTAAGTGCTAGAGAATAATTATAACATAACCGCGGATTGTTTTCTTTTGGTTAAAAATGTGTACAATTACAGTGAATTTTATATATATATATACACTCAAAAAACAGGAACCAGGTGTTAAACGCCGATGGAGGTCCGATGCCTTACTCATGTATATTTCAGTTTATAGAAAAGTAATATAGGACTAACGAAATGGTTCACATATGCAAGCAGGGGGTATACCTTAAGATAAGTGCGATATTGCGATTAATTGTCTGCTGATGACGACAACTTACTTGTCGAAATACCTATACGAGAGTAGTTTGACAAGTAGTGAGAATGGAAAAGAAAAACGAATTTTTTAAATACAAAATAATTTTTATTTTTCAATATATTCTCTTAAAAGAGCAATATATTTATTCCAACGGTGCTCCAATGCCCTTATGCCATCTCTAAAATGCGATTCCGGAAGGCTTGCAAAATACTCATTTATGAAGACGATAAGCTCGTCGTTAGAGGAAAATTTCTTTCCACATAGTGCCGTTTTCAATTTTGGAGAAAGGTGGAAGTCGGAAGGGGCTAGATCCGGCGAATAGGACGCATGCGGTACTAATTGGAAATGCAACTCCTGGATTTTGGACATCGCAACTGTGCTGGTATGCGAGGGAGCGTTGTCTTGGTGAAACAGAATCTTTTTCTTTGCCATTCCTGGCCGTTTAGCACGAATCTCAACATTTAATTTTTGTAGAAGTTCTGCATAATATTGTCCGTTTATTGTGGCACCTTTCTGAAGGTAATCAATGAGCAAAATACCCTTTGAATCCCAAAAAATTGATTCCATCATCTTGTTTGCCGATAAAGTGGTTTTCGCTTTCTTTGGAGGTGCAGAACCACGTTCTAACCATTGTTTCGACTGTTGTTTAGTTTCGGGTGTAAAGTTTCATCGCAAGTAACAAATCGCCTACAAAAATCAACCGGATCCCGCTTATAAAGGTCCAAACACTCATTGGAAATGCGCAAACGAGTGAACTTTTGATCAGTCGTAAGCAATCGCGGCACCCATCTTGCCGAAAGCTTGGAAAGGCCCAATTCTTTCGTTAAAATGTGGTGTACGCATTCTGTTGAAATGTTTACCATATCTGCTATCTCTCTCACTTTGAGTCGTCGATCTTGCGTAATAATATTATGGATTTTTATAATAATTTCCTTAGAAGCCACGATTTTGGGTGCTCCAAAGCGCACTTCATCAACACAGCTTGTTCTACCACGTTTAAATTCATTTACCCATCTATTTATTGTGGCGGATGATGGAGCAGATTCACCTAATGTATCCCGTAACGTAACTCATCTTTGAATGTAAACATATAAATAGGCAACCTAAATTACAGTGCATTTGTTTTACCAATTACAGGGCCACCTATGTGTCATTCTCACTACTTGTCAAACTATCTTTGTAGAGAACACAAAAATGATTGTGGAAAGGGGTTATATTATATATATTCCATTTGTGTTATTTCTGATAAATTTGAAAAAATACCAAAATCATAGTGTGGTTGTGATTCAATTGCCAGGTACATTACGTAGTATTAAGAATGCAATAATAATAGAAATGTCATAATTGCTTTGGTATAAACTTAGCTTTGTTAAATTTTTTTTTAAAATTTTTCCGTATTGCAATATATGTATATATATTAAAAAGAATCATTTATTTTTCATGATAATTTAAAATGCTTATTAATGCGATTGTATATTGTTGTCGTAATATGGTGCGAGCGTGCGATAATTATCACTAAAAATAATGTCAAACACGGCGCGGTAACATTTGCGGTTATAACCAAGATATATGCATGCTTTTTTCGTAGTGATAGATTCGAAATTAGGTTTGCGCGTTCGTTTGATTCATAGAATTTGATTACAAAATAGTACGTCACAATGATCATTTTACGAGCTCAATGAATATTTATACTAGTGGACACGAAACACTATCTTTTCCAAACACAAGTCATAGATATGCTTTTTATGAGTAAGACTTCGTTTTTTCCTTGAGTATATCTTTATTGTACAGTTCTTATATTTATCGTGGTTGTATAATTCAACTGATTCATTCCCAGACAATTTTGATAGTTTAATGGCGTTATTTTTTATACTGTAAATATAAAAAATATATATTTTATTCGTTTGCGCGTTTCAGACTACTGCTATTATTTGGTATCCCTAGTATGTTACACTACCGTTCTCGGAAGTTTGGGTAAAAGAGAGTTTTACAATACCTTAATTTAAGTTTTATTGTATTCAACGATGACAATTTTAATATATATTTATCTTAAATACATCTGCAACAAAAATAATGAAACAATTACGAACAAAAGATGTAATTCAATATTTCATGACCTGGAATACCCAACCGCATTTGCATCGGATTATTCTAATATATTTATGAAATCAGTCTTATCGATGGTACCAAGCAGGTAAAGATTTTATTGCATCTCCTATCCCTTTTAGGAGTTCGTCCTTACCCGACTAGATTATTTAGAAAATTTTAATGTGATTTTAGTTTTCGTTTGAATATTATTGTTGTGATACAGTAAGCATATAACAGTTTTCGTGGTAAATCAATAGGTGTTGCTAACGATTTAGCATAATAACTTTGTACAAAGAGGGTTATACCTGCAGGCAATTCAGTGAAAAATTAAATATAGTCGGGGGTACAATAAAATACACCATTCACTAATATCAAGAAACAGGCGATTTAGAAGACCGTAACCGTCCAGTCCATCACGAATGACCACTCTAACAGATGATCGTCTGCTACAACTAATGAGCAAACAGAATCGCAGAAAAACAGCTTCGGAAATAGGGAGCGAATTAAATCGTGGACGTCAGCATCAAATTTCAGTTACCACGGTCAAACGTCGGCTAGCGGAAAGAAATTTAAATGGTTGCGTGAGAGCTCGTAAACCACCACCACGGGGTAACCGATTGAAACAGCTACAGTGGGCCCGAGAGCATCGGGATTGGAGAATAGAATAGTGGAAAATGTTAATTAGGGGAGCTTGTCAGACGTTCCACTAATGAAAGAATGATTCTCGAATGCGTTATTCCAACAATAAAACTCGGTGGCGATTCATTTACAGTTTAAGGTTTCTTTTCTTACTCAGGAACAGGGACGTTACACCGAGTCGAACTAATAATGGGGTAAAATCACTACCGCGAAATATTAGAATTCCATGCCATTCCTTCTAGGCTGCAAGTAATCGGCGAGAATTTTACTTGTATGTACGATAACAATTCGAAGCATATAATCCGAATGCGCAAATAGTATCTGAATGAGCAAAATTAAGGGAATATTTTTGCAAGTTACGATATTGCCACCGCAGAATTTATATCTCAACCCTATTGAGTTACTATGGGATGACCTTCATAGAAGAATCCGAATTTTCAGTCCCACTTCCAAAGAACAGCTCTGGAATATTGTCCAACAAGAATCGAGCATCATATGTCGTATTTGATTTTGATAGCTGTTATTCTTTAACCTAACAAATTTATTTCCTTAGTATTTGCTGACACACAAAATTAATCGAAAAGATCTGGTGAGTTGTTTAAATAATTAATGTAAAAGATGGAATTTTCACGAAAACAACATTTTAGAATTTTTTTATTCTCTAAAGTAATAAATTTGCTTCTTTAGTATCAGCTGCGTTTTATTTTTTGTCTTCTTAAACTTTTGTCACTTCAAATTTCAATGGACGCTAGTGTATATTTAGATTCGGAATTTAAGAAAGTTCAGAAGAGATTTTTGAAATACCTTGCATATAAATCTAGTGGTTAGTATCTTACTCGTAGTGTTGGCTACGTCGGTTAGCTACATAATTTTTAGTTTCAATCGCTTTCAGTCAGGCGTGTGTGTTACTGCCAAATTATCGACAAAAGTTGTGAATAATGCAATTGACTCTCCGCCTATTTTGATACAGATTATCTTTCGTGTTCATCCGAACTAATCACACCTTTTTGGTTCCTAAAGCTAGAGCAAATGTTTTATGTTAAGCTCCTATATCGTGCATGAGTAAAAATTCTAATGCTTTATTTAGAAATCCATCTCAGTGCTAATAATTAGCTCATTTGCAAACCTCATGTTTATTAATTTTTTTATAAATTAGATTTAATTGCATTTTTCATATATAATACAAATACTTTACAAACTGAAATACAAATAATCACACAGCTTCCTTAGTAAATTGGCAACTTTTATAGGCGAGACGTGTCAAAAAAAAATATAATTGAGCAGAGCGATTGGTGTTGGATGTATGGATGGGCGTACTTATTACGAACCTGGTGTGCAGAGAAATGTGACCAGTTTTTAGTAATTAAAATGAAAAAATATATTCCTGTTCATTTTTATTTTTATCTTAAGATTCTCTTCTCATACTTTCCACTAGATTCAACCTTTAGACATGACAGTTTTTGAGCTATATAAAGCATTTACAATTACCACATCATGAATGACTGACATCTATGATTGGAAAACCTATTACTCTTTATCAATTAGTCAAAATAAAGTAAGTAAAGGCATGTGCAAAAGCATGTGCTCAGAAAAATTTTATCAAAAGAAAGAAGTTTTCACTACCAAAGGTTTCGAAATAGCAGGAATATACCCATTCAGTGATAAGTTTTAAGGGGAAAACGAGTTATCAGGAGTTTTTATAGCTATCTTTGTTAGGAAGTGGTAGAAATACTGCCAGTAATATCGTGACAGAAACTACATGCATCTAAATAAACTTATTTAAAGGATTAAAATTTACTAGCAAACTCGAACACGTATTAAATTTTCCTGTATATCATTAACACCTTTTTTCAAGGGAGAGGTGCATAACATGACAAACAAAAGACAGACGGTTAAATCTATAATTCTGACAAGATGACCATCGAGAAAAAAAATAAAACAGATTTTCAGAAACAAAAAAGAAACTTCAAAAAAATGTTAGCAGAAACTGCTGGCGAAGAATATGTAGATTTGGTATTTAACAAAATAAATAGTGTAAGGTACAAAGCAGAGTAGGAAAAAATTCTGCTCGCGAGCACAATTTTATTTAATTCGTTCGTTTTAAAATTTGTTCTCGCGAGTTTTATTATTTAACTCGCGAGCACAAACTCAACTCGTAAGAATAGTTCTCTTTAATATAGAAAATATAACTCGCTCGAATTGAATTCGTTCGCAAGCGAGTTTAATTCGAGCACTCTCCGTACTCTGAATACAAAGTACATTAAATTGTTGAACCTTTGGACAGTATAAAGTATCTACTAAATATATATATATACATATATATATATATATTTATATGTATGTATATACACATACAACCATGCTCAGATGTATTAGACACCCCAGGTAAAAACGCTTATTCTCGGTATTATCCAAGTCTGACGGAAATTAACCGTAAAATAGTTAATGGTATTTACAGAAATGCGTTTTTGAATACCCTAGTTAATCCCCTATTGAAAAGAATAGGTGGAAAGGGGAAATTATGGATTTTAGAAATTTAGTGTCATTCTAGCAGTGTGTGAGCAACGTGCGTTTGTGAGTTTGTGGTAGAGATCAATTAGATTATCCTATTTTTTCACGTTGTGTCAGTTATTTGTTGAAGAAAAATGCCTAAAACACGCGAGTTATCGGTAGGGGAACGCGCCCAAATAGTGCTACTGCATTCCCAGAAGTTATCAATAGCTGCAATTGCAAAAAAAAATGTTCGCGATGTGCAGTCCGTACAACCATTAATCGCTATCAGGAGAGTGGGTCGTTTGTTAACAGACCAAAAAGTGGCAGAAAACCCTGTACCTCGATTAGAGAAGACAGAATTTTACAAAGACTGGCTCTCAGTGATAGGAAAAAAATCGTCGAAACAGCTCGCCAGTGAGCTGAAACAGCGTTATCGCGTAACAGTTTCTGTGCAAACAGTGAGAAGCCGTCTCCAGCGTGCTGGTTTACGAGGGTGTAAAGCGCGACGTAAACCGCTTTTAATTGACGCTCATAAAAAGAAGCGGTATTTATGGGCCAAACAACATGAAAATTGGACAATCGAGAAGTGGTCGAAGATTCTTTGGTCTGATGAATCGAATATCGAGGTAAGTACATCTTCATGACTAATATTCTTATCGTTGTATGCAATTCAGTAACATTAAACATGTAACATTAAACAAAATTAATCCTGTCTAAGTGCAAACTTTCTTCTTTTGCCTGGCAGCTTTGGGGACTACCTGGGACGCTATACGTTCGGCGTAGGCAAAGGGAAGCTTATGAACCACAATGTATCATTCCCACAGTAAAATTTGGAGATGGTAGTATCATGGTTTGGGGTTGTATGTCTGCATACGGTGTTGGAGAAGTGTACCTGTGCGATGGACGGATGAATAGTCAACGCTATTTAGCCATGTTGGAGGAAGTATTAGAACCGTCTGTGCTAAAACTATTCGACCAGGATATTCCACAATACATTTTTCAGCAAGATAATGCGCCCTGCCACAAATCGGGAGCTGTAATGCGTTGGTTCGAGCAAAACACAGTGGAGGTATTGGATTGGCCGCCACAAAGTCCTGATTTGCCGCCCATTGAAAATTTGTGGTGTATCTTAAAAACTAAGATCACGGAACATAATGTCTGTCAAAAGCAGAATTATCAACAAAAATTCGTGAAATATGGGCTGCAATATCACCGGCAGAGTGTTACAATTTAGTAGCAAGTATGCCTCGACGAGTGCGAGCTGTCATTAAGGCTAAGGGCGGAGCGACAAAATATTGATAAATTGTACTATATTACTAAATGACACTTTGTACATAATTTTCACAACAGTTTTATCTTCCTCACCTCTCTTTTGACTAAACTATATATGTATGTATGTACATAAATTCGTAAGGTGTCTAATACATTTGAGCATGGTTGTATGTCTACTAAAAAAATATTTTTTTTAGTAACAAAATTCGACAAAGATTTCACAAGAAACTGAAGGTATAGCAAAAATGATTATACACACTATTTTAAATTTTACTTTTAATTGAATGAATAAGTAAAATATCTACAGAAACCTTTTTGATATCTCATGGTACTGTACCTTACTTTAATATATAAAAAAGAATAATCTAGCATACATTTTTCATTCATTTAAATATCTGTAACTTTTTTTTAATTGTTTAACTTTTATATTACGATTGTTCATGCTATTATTAATTTAGATTTGTTACTACAAAACAAAAATGCCTACTTACATTAAACAAGCGCATCATCAATCATTTTAATACGCATTTAATTACAAAACAATCTGTCTACGTAATCTTCCCTAATAACTTTAACGTTGGCGTTCAACAATGCGGGCAACAGGTTACCCACACGTTAGAATCATAAAAGCCTGAATACTGGCGTATACCAAACCTATTCGGTGAGAGTCGTCCGTGTAATCGTATAGGAAAATATACATAATAATTCAACGGCAAAACTATTGACTAACCTTGGCAACCATCCGAAGCACGAATAAGAAAAAAAGATGAGAGGAGCAGACGGCAAAGTAAACATATCGGAGTAGAACGGCAAGAAATCGGGCGGTCGACCGCGATCCTATCATTCTTTCTCGAGTTTATACTTTGCACAAGAGAGCTCTCTGCCCCTAATCGTGCCAGGAAGTGAGTCTTCTTCGTGTTCGTTTTGTCGGAACGGAACTATGATCAGATTGCGGGTATCTTGAGACAGCCGGTCGCGCGGCTTATATGTTTTATCTTCTCTTACCGGGCGGATTTGTTTTTCCTTATTTCCTGAATGCAGTGTTGCAATTGGTGACGTTCCGTTTCTTTTTTTGCTCTCCGTTTATTTCGTTGTCGTGTCTTTTCGAAGCGAAAGATCAAGATACGCTGGTATAAATTGAGAAGAATAAGACCGCATTTCGCAAAATCTGAATTCGAAACATATGATAACAAAGAAAATAAAGTTTATTTTTTAGAATAAAATTGATGTTTTAATCAAAACTAATAGTACGAGTTTGGGAAATTCTTAAGAGTTATTTATAAGGAGATACATCAATAGATAATAAAGGCAAATATCAATTTGATAATAGTTTCGCATAGTTTACGCGTGGTTGTGGTTTTTGAGCTGACACTGTCCTATACATAATATTTTTTTTTTTACCTGTTGAGTCCTTCCATCTTATTAAAGCAAAAATATCAATCTTCGACATGTTTTTTGTTGCACGAACGAGGTATGATTGGGTCTATAAAGAACTAAATTAAAATTCTAATACAATGTTTGATGCCTGTCCATTATTACAAATCTACTTAACTCATCTCACGGCTTTATGCTGGGCTACTGCAGTTAAAGCTGCATCATTTATATAGCATACGTCTACTATATCTCTTGCTAAAGCATAGCAACCGATCAGATTAGAGCAACAATGCAAGTTGAATGAACCCCAAGACGCACGCTGCGTTTTGACTTTTGACTTTACAGATCGTGTGCGGGTTTTTTACCGTAGTTTCCAGGTGCGACACTGTTTAAATATCTGCTGATGATGACAACTTAGTTATCGAAATACGTATAGAGAATATGAAAATTAATGTGGGAAGGGGTTATATATCAACTTTAAGTGATTAAGTTAATTAACCACAGGCTCCATCAAAATTACCTACGAAAAATATATTTAAAAAAATTTTGCTTTTGGTCTTTATCATTTTTTTATATAAACTGAAAAGAAATATGATTGCAAATATTGTTACGGTTTAAAGGCACTATTTTTATATATTTTTTATAATCGCAATTTATTAAACGTAATTGTTCAAAAAAAAAAAAAAACACGTAATTGTCTTCTATTGTATCATAATAAAGAATCACTTATAATACCATTTGTCGATTCGTCTACAGTTTTATTGTCTCGTACATACATATTTTATTAAGGATTAAAAGAATCGACATGAAAAAATCTGACCCGATTAACATGAAACGTAATAGCGAACTTAATACGGTACAATAACAAAAGTGTAATATTTTATTTATATAAATATTGGGGCCAAATTATCTATGTATATTTAACTGTGAATTTACGAAAATATTTCTCGTACGTTGTTAACGACAAAATAATGCCATACACTGAACTGAGTCAAATATTAGCTTTAAACGGTATATTAAAAAGTTTTTAATACTCTATTTTTTTATGCAAAATGAAACTAAAGACTTGATATTAATAAACGTGTTTACTATCTATTATAAAATCAGAAGGCGGCTGAAAACAAAGCAAATCTGGAATAGAACGTGAGAATACAAAATAAAGAGTTAACGAAGAAAGAACTATACATCAACCTTGAAAAAACAAAAACGATGGGAATGGCGAAGTCCAAAACACAAATAAAGTTAAATTTAGATAGAGATTGAGCAAATTTCCAAGTTCAAATAATTGGGAGTCACATTGTCGGAGGATGGAAAGGTGGAGGAAGAAGTAGAGGAGCGAGTAAAAGCTGCAATTAGACTATACTATCAACTGAGTAAAACATAAGCAATAGAGAGTTAAGACTAGGTGAGAGCTATTAACAACCACCAAGATAAGAATTCATAATGCACTATATCCCCACATTAACATATGGATTGGAACTATGGGTGCTATCCAGGGGGCAAGGAAGAAAACTACAGCTGGGGGAAATGAGGAACTTGAGAAGGTTTGCGAGTGTAAAACTGCTTGACGAAGTGAGAAATCAAGAAATAAGAGGAAAACTAGGAGTGAATCCAATAACCCAAAGAATAAAGAAAAACGCATTGCATTACTATGGACATCTAATGTGGATGTACCCAGAAAGGTTATCAAGGAAAGTTTTTATGATGGGAAGACCCAAGAAAAAGGAAAGAGATAAACCGCACAGGAACTTGAACGACGAAGTGGAAGGTATCTAAATGAGATGAATATTGAATGGAAGGAGGCAGCAGTACAAGCAAGAGACAGAAAGAATTGGAGAAGACGCATAACTGGAAGCAGGAAAGTAGGAATAACGTGAATAGCAGCTATCTCGTCACTGACACAATTGTTAGAAGAGGCCAAGAATTAAGAGAATAAGTATAAAATGAGGAAGTAGAAATAAAATAACTGAAGACCGAGGGGTAATGAAAAATTAATTATTATCAGAGGTTTACACCAAAGTCTATGTGGTCCATCATGGTAATAAAGCATCATTTTAGCCTCATCCGAGAAAATAATATCGTCCCAGTACTCTGAAGGAACTGATATGTGTTCGGTGGCAAATCTTAATCTTTTCTCGATAATTTGAGCTGACAGCAGGGGTTTTTTCCTAGCCACTCGTGAAGAATATTTTTTTGTATTTAGATGGTTTCATAGGAAACACAACCCAAAGTATTTTTCTACTTCAAGAGCTAATCCTCCAGTACTGGATTGCGGGTTATTATAAATAGTTTTAATTATTTTGCTCTCAATTCGCCGCGTCACGTTTTTTGGCCTGCCTGTAGATCCTTTTAACTCGAGTCTTCCTTCTTTTTCAGCACGGGATATGATATTGTACACAGTTCTGATTTTGAGAGAGGACATATCGGCGATTTTCCTGGCAGATTTGCCATTATAGTAATTGAAATATAAATTGTATAATATTTTTTGAAACTCGTTTTCCTAGTATTTTTCATATTCAAATATGAGGTCACTTGTTGCATTAAAGATAATCACTTTATTACTAAACGCTTTTTTACACCTTTCACATTCCAGTTAGAAAAAAACCAATATGCACAAAATTCGTGGAAAATAACGGCATTTTTGCTTTTTTTGGATGTTTTCATTCAATATGCAAAGATTTTTTTTGACACATTTTATACTGAGTAAACTTCTTTTTTTTGTTGCTGTTGTTGTAATGTGTGTGTCTATTTGAAAAGTATCGGCGTCTTATAGTCATAAATAGTAACAGAATATGTGCAAAAAAAACAAATATGTAAAGAATTTGTTGTTGGAATTCTTGAATGAAGATAACATTTTACATGTTTCTTGTTCTGTGCAAAGATTTTTTTGACAAACTGTATGTGTGTACAAATAGTATTATTATAGCGTGATTCAGTTATAATCGTAGATATATTTGAGAAGTTATGGCGTTACAGATGCTTGGATAATTTCTAGGAGGTACCAAAGAGAAAAACTTCTTTTTATATTTTTACGTTCAATTAGCAGAAGAGTTAATTAATACGGTTGCATGTACATAGTTCGGCGCATTACAAAGAAGCTACGTATATTTAAAAGACACATGAGCTTAGAGAATGTATTACATTTGCCTATGAAAGGCAACATAAGCAGGCAGTGTAGAAGGTGTACTGAAAATAAACACTTCTTTGTTCATTTACGACTGTATAGACCTAGAGTACACAGTAAGTTGTGTATTATTAACCTTTAAAGTAGGGAAATAATGAGTTAATATCATATATAATATGTTATGCATCATGAAGGAGATACAAAGTAACCTATTATTTCTTTAAAAAAAAAGTTGCGGCTACCACCAATGCATCGGAAAGAAGCATTTATAGAATTAAAGCCGAAAAATAAAAAATTGATAAAGGTTAATGAAATTGGTTATTATAAATACAATAGAAACGAGTCATCCAAATATTATTTTGTGTTGAAAATAAATTGAACTTCAGTGTAGTAAGTCAATTAGTAAACGCGATTCGAATATTTGTTTATTAGATAAATACGTAATTTAGCCGATCGATAAATTTTTTAGCTATCACAATTTTAGGTGAATGTTCTTCGTTTGCAAATCTCTGACAAAATGTCCAACAACCATGTCGTGTGACAGGGATCGACGGCTTTGACGAGGAGGGAGTACTATAAAAACAATTTTAAATATGTATGACGTTGACAAAATTGCCTTTATTTTAAAAAATTTTCTCGAAAAAATTGAGCACATTACCGGGTTTAATGGAAGGCAGTACCCTTTAGAAAAATAATTATTTTAACTATACATACACTACTGGTCATAAATGAGGGGTCACTGTAGTAAAATACAAACAAAAATTGAAAACTTTCAGTAAAACAATATATATTCGAATAAAAATGTAATTGTTACAAAAATAAACTACATATATATCCTTATAAAATAAAATAATATCATTAGTTCTATGAAGAAAAATTGGTACTTTATTTCAAGCGACTTTCTTCAAAATATCCACCTTTACACTTAATAACTTCTTTACAAATTTTGGGTAGTCTCAACACAAGTTTTTGAAGTTTTAACTGGACTTTTGTTCCAAGCATTTGTACAGCTGTTGCTGCGATTTTGGATAGTATTCTCTCACTTTTTTGTCTAGCTCATCTCACAGCAACTCGATAGGATACATATCGGGCAATTGCGTGGGCCAAACCATATTTACAAGAAGTCCTTCTTCTTCTTTTTGTTTCACATAGTCCTTACAATGTTTAGTACTATGTTTGGGATCATTATCTTGCTGAAAACAAGCAATTTAATTCCGGAAGGAATTGCGTGTTAATTTAAAATTTTCAAATATCCTTCTTTTCTTAAAATTCCATTCACCGTGTTTAACTGTTGGCACCACACATTCTGGTATCATCCTTTCCCCAACTCGTCTGCGAACAAAAATGCGCCGAATACTTGCAAACACTTGGAACTTAGATTCGTTCGTCCACAGAACACGTTTCTATATTTCCACATCCCAATGTTGGTGCTTCTTGACCCATTGTAAAAGTTTGTTACGATTTTGTGATCGTAGCAATGGTTTACAAAAAGCAAATCGCCCTTTCCGCCTTTGATAAACGTCTTTTTACAGTAGTCAGCGACACCGGATTTTCACGATTTTTATTTAATTGTGCGAGAAGTTGTGGAGCTACTAACAGTCTATTTCGTTTAGATAACAGTTCCATAAACGATCTTGTTTAGTAGTCATCCTTGGTCTTCCGACACGTTTTCTTAGTTACATTGTACCCCTTGTTATGTACCTTTTCACTGTATCTTGCACTGTATGATATGCTAATTTTAATTTTTGCCCTGTTGTCCGCAGTGACAATTTTTCTTTGTATAATGTTATTATAGCACTACGAATTTCTGCACTCAACTCCTTTCTTTTTGGCATTTTGTATGTTTGTTTACAAATACTCGTATTACAACTTACTCGAACAGATTCTAGGCGAATACTAAATTTTTCTTAGATGGCAATATTCTGTGTGGTACCACAAATTTCTATAAATTGTTTCTTAGAATTTTTATAATCTTGTAATACAAAAAACTCTTTATATAATTTACATAATGATCAGGATATTATTTGTAAACTTTCCAGAAACGCACTCACATCTGTTATTTCAGTTGTCCCTACCGAAATCCAGGTATAAAGGCAGAGCGATTCTATCGATAGTATATAATCCCTCGTTTATGGCCGGTAGTGTATATATTAATTATTTACAAAATATTAGAAATTATGGCGCCGGGAGACATATGGATGAAACTTATATTCATGCTTCTTATGCCAAGAGGTTGTAATGATGAACTCCAATGAGAGATTACTGTTTACTTAACCAATAATCAAAGGGCAAAGATAATTACTGTTAAGCTGGCAGCAAAAATGGTTTTATTAAAAGGACGGGTTTAATAAATTCTTAGAATTCCTCGAAAGAAGATTATGACAACGAAATAAATTTCGAAACCTATTGCAAATGGTTATAAAACAAACTAATACCTAATTTACCTGCAAGAAGTGTAGGTTGTTGTACATAACGATCCTTACCAGAACATTCCGGCAAATAAAGTCCCCTAATTGAAAATCGACGAAAAGTGAAATGATTGAGCGATTGAGTTCCGAGAATGTACTTGTTGATAGGACAAAGCTAAAACGTGATTTATACAATGTAATTTTAAGAGAAAAGCCATATTACGAAAATATAAAATTGATGAAATTTTATTAAGCCATAATTACAATGCCTTACACTTTCCACTATACCACCCTGATTTAAATGCAATTGAGTTATTTTGGACATTTTCTTTGAAAGTTTTGCTGCCGAAGAGTAGAAAATATAGCAATATCCACAATAATTTTCGTATTCAGTATACGTGTAAGTTGTCATCATCAGCAGAATACACTTAATCACTAAGGTTGATTATAACCCCTTTTCACATTAACTTTTGTATTTCTGTATACGCATTTCGACAACTAAGTTGTCATCATCAGCAGATAATTGCAAAGAGTCGCACCTGGTAAACCACGGCGAAAAATACCTGTACGAAAACAAACTCCGTACGCGATCTATACCGCTGAGAACCACGATGTACACTGTGAGTGTACATCTATACAGAATTACAAAAGTTAATGTGGAAAGGGGTTATAATCAACCTTAGTGATTAAGTTAATCAACCACAGGCTCTATCAATTTCAACAGCAGATAACACTGTCGCACCTGCAACCACGACGTACATACAAAATACGAAAATTATTGTGGAAAGGGGTTATATTAACTTTAATTGACTAATTTAATCAACCAGTCTCCATTAAAATTTACCTTCAATATCATCGACGAATTTATACAAATTTTAATGATAACGAGAATAACAGTGATAATTAGGGACACCTACAAGTATGAAAATCATGTTAAACATTATAATTATTGGAAAAACATTTAATTTTTTTATAAAAAAAACGATGTAATACGTATATACAGTATTGTAAATACTTGAAATAAACTTTATAGAATTCACATATTTTTTTAATTGGGTATAAATATTAGTCAATAATTAACTTTATATAATATAATTTAAATTTCGAGGAACAATATTTCGTTGCTGTTTCAATGTATTTTGTTTTCAAATAATAAAATTGCAAAATAGAACTACACATATCTATTAAGTAATGGAAGTCTAACATATGTATATATATATATCTATGTTCGTACTTTAGTATCCACCATATTACTTCGAAAAACCGGGCTGATAAACAGTATTTTATATTTCTCTCTCCGCGATAATTTACCTCACCCGCTATGTGTGAATCGACGTGCTTTACTAATATGTATCCACGGCTGTTCCATCCCTTTCGCTGGTTTTTCTGCATTAAAAATTTAACAAAACGTTTTGAGGATCCAGATGCCATATAAAATGATTGCCGACTGAAGGTACGTGGTCTTGTTGATATTGCAGAGATATAAATAAACCATGTCCACTACATTGGATATGAAAAAGCTTTCCGCTCGATGAGCATCGCGTGTTTTAACAATTGACAATAAATGCGTTAGGATGAACACGTCGGCAGAGTGTTCAGAATTATTTAAACACAGTTCAACTGAGTTTCTCCAACACTTTATAACATAATACGAAACAAGCGTTCACCATATACACCAGAAACAAAGTATCAGTCCAAACAGTGAGTGGGAAAAGATGAAAGTTGCCAAAGAAAGCAAAAGTGGTTCCAAAATTTTATGTCAGCGAAAAAATTGAATCGTTGGTATAGTGAATTCAAACTTGGACGGCGTTCTTTGGACGATGAATTTCGTGAAGGTCATCCCACAAATGTTGTAGTGTCGGAAAACATTAATGCAGTGTCTGAATTGATAATGCAAGACCGTCAAGTGACATATCGTGAGATCGAGTCATCTCTAGGTATTAGTAACATCAGCGTGCATAAGATCCTGCAAGAACATTTAGCCGTTAAGAGGCTGTGTTCACGTTGGGTACCACATAATTTGACAACCGCTCAAAAAGGGACTCGCGTCGATTGGTGCCAAGAAATGCAAAAAAAATACAATGGCGGTGTTTCAAAGAACATTTATAAAGCCGTCACAGGTAATGAATCTACCTATATGTATGAGCCCGATAGTAAACAGCAGTCGACTGTGTCGGTATTCCAAGATGAGCCCAAAAACAACAAAATTAGTTCGCGCTCGAAGGATATAAAAACAAATGGTTCCCTGTTTTTTCAGAAAAACCGGTCACGTTGCAACCGTGCCTTTAGGGAGTTGTAGAATGGTCAATTCCGAATGGTACACAACTATTTGCTTGGCAAAAGTTTTTGAAGAAATAAGGAAACCAAATCGAAAACGACAGATCATTCTCCACCATGACAATGCGAGCTCTCACAAGTCGGTTCAAGCAATTGAATATTTGACCAGGCAAAACATTGAATTGATGAGCCATCCGCCATCTTTTTGTCACTACACGTGAACAATAAACTTCGTGATCAATCATATTTTGGAGATATCACGTTGACAATGGCAGCAATGCTTTTCGGATTGGTTTAAACGAATGCAAAAGTGCATTGATTTTCAAGGAGAATATAAGCAATAAAACAATTTTCGATAATAAAATTTTTTGTTTTGTTTGCTATTCCCGAAATATAAACGACTACCTTCGTATAAATGATTTTGGAATAAAATTATGTTTATTTAAAAAAGATTTTACCAGACTAAAAATAGTTCTTTATACTTAATAGATTATTTTTGGCGTGACCGCGAAAACGATTCGTTTAAAAATAAATGAGTGTTTTATATCTTGCAGTACTTGGAAGCAATATTTTTTTATTGTAATGATAAATATTGATATAAAAAAATGTTATTCAGGTTAAAAGAATTCAAACTTTGTAGTAGCATAATAAATGTGTTTTCCAAGTGTATGTATACTCCATAAAAACAATTATTAAAACTATATACTTTTATTAGTGGGTTTTTTAAAAAAAATTATTCTGACAAATATTCAGATAGATGCAGAAATAACTTTTTTCTCCGGGAGGTCAAATGTTTTGTCTTCCATATATTTTTCTTAAGTTGGTTCGTAGATTTGGCACATGTATAATAGGTTGCATAAAATTATATTGTGAAAAGAAAGACAAAATTCTGTAAGTTAACATATTGCTTCTCTAAACTTGTATATAGTATTGTTTCAGTATTGATTGTACATTGTACAGTTATAATCGTTACCACAAAAGCGAACAGTCTTACGCTGTTAGATTTTCAACTTATTTTTAACAAATTTGTGTAAATATTATTATGGGTGCTCATGCTATTTTTCGAATTGGTTTATTTTCGTCACATGTGCGTATGGGTGTAGTGCCTTTTGTCGATTTTTGTTTAGACAAACCTTCTTTCATTAACTGAGAAATCTCTGGTTACGAGAATTTGCGAGATTGTTTGTTCATTGATGTTTTGCCTGGAAGTTGAGCAGTCTTCTAAAGAATTCAATCGACAGGTGGTTAATTGTCTTTTTATACCTTCTCATTTACGCAAACAAGATTATTTTCAGAACACTATCCAAACCTATTAAAGGATATATTGCCTGTTACTCAATAGATATATTTTAACACAAACTACCGAACTTTGGCTATTAAAAAGCCAAAATATTTATTCATTGATATATTTAATGATGGTGTATATAATGAATTATTAATATTTAAAGAGGGCTGTGTAATTTTTAAAAGAAACTTAAGACAGTGCTGTTAGATATGTACACTACCGTTCATAATAGTTTGAACACTTAAAGGTCATTTTCCAGGAAACGTAAATAACAAACTACAAATGATTGTTGCTCAGTTACAATAGAGTTTTGGACATATATTTATCAGACATTTTTAACTTGTAAGTTGCTTCGGTAACACGTTCTTAAGCTGTAGCAATCGTGTCATGGGTCACCACAGTGTTTAGGACATATAATACCAAAACAAACATTAATTACAACAATACATAAACTTTTGTGTGTATTACCTATACGGTTTTAATGTGTAACATAAATTTCGTATATCTCTTCAAATAGAGACATGTTTTAGGCAGAAGCGGATTGTCTCTGCAAGAATTTTAAATAAATAGGCCGCTTCATTATAACGGAATTTTACTTTTACTATTGAAGATATTTTTTTTCTTTAAGAGGAATTCCTATTTATATTTTCTGGGATATTTTGTTGGAAAATAATCCATATTTAACAACTAGAAAAATTGCAAAAGTGTTCGGCATCCATAGAATACGTTCATCACATCTCATTAGACACAATGTGCAGCTGAGGAAATTAAGGGGTGAAAAAACCTTATTGCAAATCTGGAACATCATTACCAACTCTTGTAAAATCAAATATTCATAAAGGAAGAATACATACTCTGTTTTTGATAGGACAGAAATGCTCCAGTGTATTACGATTATCTGAGTGTATTACGCTTGGAAAATTGTATGCAGTTACCAAAGAAAAAATCCAGCATTAGCGTTTAGAAAAGGAATCGTGTTTCACCATGATAATACTTGACCACATACCGCAATGGTGACACAACAAAAACTTAATGCGCTGGCATAAGAAGTTCTTAGTCACTCACCATATTTACCAGACATTGAACCAACTACCTACCCAGATTTCTGCAAAATTATCTAATGCGAGAAAAAGTTTAATTCTTTTGAAAGTTGCTAACGATTATCACTCCAAGGCCTTTTAGAAAACAGGAATTGTATGGTTATCTGAAAAATGGCAACAAGTTGTTATATATACAATGGGGATTATAACACTGCATAATATTAAACATATGTTTTTATGAATTGATTCAAATGGTTTCTCTAAAATACCACAGTACTTTTCCTCCAACCTCTACAGACATACTAGTATTCAACAAAATAGTCATTATTGGATATTACTGCTTCACATTTCGAAGCCTAGAATCCACTAAATTCTGACAACGTTCAAGTAGATGTACTGATTTTTTGACAGTTTTGGTAATACATAATGCATACATTATTTGCATTCAATTGCCTATGAACTGCTATTACGCACACAGACAAACTGAGATCGTTTTTTATGTTGGATGCCGGCATAAATGTTCTTTTCGTGTCTTGTCAGCGAGCAGTTTTTCTTTTCCTGCCTTACGAGTCCTTATTTCCTTTCCATTTTAAAATTTGCTACCATTTTATCAGAACAACTCTAAGTCTGCTGTATAATTTTTTAAGTATGACCTGTGACCGTCAGTTTTACTCTGAACAGTATTGCGCGACCCATATTTATGTCTGTCTAGTAACATACGTGGGATGTCTTTTAAGTTTTGCATAGTGGGACATAGAGGATGCCATTAATCAAATGTCAGTACCAAAAATTAACCTCCATCTTTTGTTAACCTAAATCCAAAGTTCCAGTGCGGTACGTATAGCGTTGTAGCTACAACGAATTGTCAAAGTTACCAAGTTAGTTGAAAAATGGAATTAAACCGAGAACATTTTCGCAGAATAATTTTTTATAAATTTCGAAGACACGAGAATGCCTCGTCGAGTTGGTTTCTGTTTTCGAAAATGAAGCGCCACATCAGTCATAATTTCTTGTTGGTATGGACAATTCAAACGTGAACGTATTAGTCTTAGCGACAATCCAAGAGTAGGTTCACCAAACACGGCAGATACCCAGGAAAACGTCCATACTGTGCGCAAGATCATTAGCGAAGATCGATATGTGACATATCGCCAGATTGTAGCATTATTGGGGATTTCAAAGACCTCAATTCAAAAAATTTTGCAAAAAGAATTGTATGTAAAAAAATTAGTTTCCCGTTGGATACCGCATCTGTTGACCGAAGAATAGAAAGCAGCTAAGGTGATTTGGTGTCAAAAACCTCTAGATCGCTTCAACGCCGAAAACTTTAAAAACGTGTTCAACATTGTCAGTGGTGATGAATCTTCGATTTATTCATATGAACCAGAAAATAAACGCCGGTCGTCTGTTTGGGTGTCCCAAGGTGAAGAAAAGCCGACAAAACTCATCCGTTCTTGAAGTGTCTCCAAAAAGATGATCGCAAGATTTGTCTCGAAAGCAGGTCATGTAGCAACAATTCCTCTACAAGATCAAAGAACTGTTACTGTCGATTGGTATACAACTATTTGTTTGCCGCAAGTCATCGCTGAGCTTCGAAAAACGACGAATCATCCTCCAGTAAGACAATGCAAGTGTTTCATACAGCGAAATTGATAAAAAAATCTGTTTTGAGAGTATAACATACCCCTTTTTCTGATCTAAATCCGATTGAAAATATATAGAGAATGTTGAAATAGTTTATGTACTCATTCCTGAATCTAACAATAGCAGTTTTAAATATAATATTCGCAAACATTGGTGAGAAAACGCAAAACTTAAACAGTGGTAAAAACTTTCAGTAGGTCAGATAAAATTAGTGTAGTCATTAAACAAAGGAGAATTAACAAAATATTCATGTAATATCTTCTATAAAGCATAAATAAACATTTTGTATTACTAATATGTGTGTTTTTGTTTTATTACTGATAAATTTGAAAAAATACCAAACTCGGGAGGTAAACCTACCTCCTGAGTTTGGTATTTTTTCAAATTTATCAGTATTAAAACAAAAACTAATCAATTGCCAGATATTGTACGTCTTGTTTCCTAGTAAATGCTTCACTAACAAATTTTGGAGCAACTGGAGAAAAAATTAACATTTATGAATATATAGTATATGAACTGTTATTATTTTGAACGTAGCTGTATATGTATATGTTAAGATAATGTTTCAAATGTTTTGTCTCTCTATTAACCGCTTAAGATTAATTAAATACACTTTATTATATTAAAAAGATTATATTTCAATATCTTGTACTTAATAATTTTTTATAATTATGAAATTGAAATTCCTATATTTGAAATTTATTACAAAATGTTTTCTGCTTGTTCTAATTAAACTAACAAAAAAATCTTTCGACTTCTACATCCAAATATAGTGTTACTTAGGTACGTTTCATTAAGCCAATACACATTTCCTCTTTTCAAAAAAAAAGGTTAGTAAGTTACCTACAACTGGTTCACGATGTATGCAAGCATGTCACATAGACAGATGTGTATAAGCATGCGGTATAGTGGGCACACCTGGCATTTGATAAGTCGACATGCAAATCGTACCGGGTACCTTTCTACTGCACATACACATGCGACTCTAGCAGTGTTCTAGATATGTTTGCGCATAGAAATTACATACATACATAGATTGTATTGGTCACGTACGACTGAATACCAATAATAGCGTTAAAATAATCCGGTAATTTGTAATGTTTATCTGGAAAGAGCAAAAAAGACAGTTATTAACTAATAAACAGTATTAAATGTCGCTTTAGAATAATTAAGTGACTTTGTATAGTACTAGATATGTGCGGGTTGTGGAAGAAGTAATAGCAACCGCTAAATATCAATACTTCTATGGCGGATTTGTATTTTCCTGCTTCTTCTTTTCATGTTGATGGTGTTTATATATTTGAAAGCAGGACCTGAATTTATCTACATGTACAATTCGAAATTTCTTCCAGAACACGAATTTTAATTAAAACCCAAATTTTCCGGAATATGCTTTTTATAATACCGAATTAAAGCAGAGTATAAATTATGATTAGAATAATTTTTGTTATAGGGGATTTGTTAAGGATTTTAAGGATTTATTTTTCACCACTATTAACAATTCATGTGTGTAAATTTGCATATATTTATCTCATTCAGTTATTGAATCGCATATTATCTTTTTTTTACATTTAAATTATATGTACAGATACAATTTGTGTAGTCTTCCAAAACTGATTTGTGAAACTGTACCATATTATAACTAGATTTGTATGTAAAGTGCATATGAAGCGCAACAAAACGTCTTTTCGAGGCACAAATATGTATATATAATAACTACGAACGAGCAGAATAAACGTCCATAGCTACAAACGTGCATACATTTGACGACAAACAGGCAGAATTCTGTTAGTATTAATATATACGCGGAGTTGCAAATCTATTACGCAAACGGTATTGGTGTCTGATTATAGTGTATTTAAATGCATATATACAGTGAATGTCGAAAATTATGAAATTAATTTTCTGACCTAATCAAAGTACAAATTATTCAAACCAGAATAACGTAACCGGGTTTTCTTTTAGCTTTACCTATTATTTTTATTTTCTATTTTTCTTTGCTGTATGTGATGCCTAGCATTGCAACTTACAGGAAAATAATTTTTAATATTTTTTACCCCAAGAGCTCTAATATTTTTTCTCATTTTATCACGTAGTGAATTAAAATAAACACTATACCGTCCATTCTTAGTAAAAAAGAATACTTACATGAGTTCTATGAACGTACATACATGTATTTATATGTGTTGAGAAGAAGTGTATATATTTTATATAAAATTAAAAATCATAGTCCGTTAATAATTTACAAACATTTCTCATTTAGCATTTACGCTTGTTAATTACTAGACTTTACCTTTTTTGCTCGTATATTTTTTTATATTTACTATTTGCAACATATTAAAATTAGGCAAACTATTTGACTTTTTTAAATTTTTATTATTTATATATATATATATATATATATATATATATATATATATATATATAGCAAACTATTTGACTTTTTTAAATTTTTATTATATATATATATATATATATATATATATATATATATAAATAATAAAAATTTAAAAAAAAAAGTTTGCCTAATTTTAATATGTTGCAAAAGTCAACCACAGTAATTAACAAGCGTAAATGCTAAATGAGAAATGTTTGTAAATGAGTATATAACGAACTATGATTTTTAATTTTAGTAATTTAAAATTATGTTGCTATACACTTCTTCTCAACACATATAAATACATATATGTACGTTCATAGAACTCATGCCCTAGTCGTGCCTTCTATTCTTTTTTACTAAGAATGGACGGTATAGTGTTTATTTTAATTCTTCACTACGTGATAAAATGGAGATCTGAGCAAAATATTAGTTCTAGCTCTTGGGGTACCAAAAATATTAACGAAAAAGGAAAATTAAGAAAATAAGTTACGAGGAATTGAAGATCTCGCCATCCCGGAAAAGTTTCTTCCCATACTGTTGCCATCATTTTAGTTTCTTTAATTAAAAAAGTCAAAGTTTATACACCACCATACCCATGAGTTCACATTAGGCTACAAGAAAAACTTTTAGCGTGATATTTTCTGCTTGTGAAACAATTATCTTCGGAAATGGATCGAAGCCAGAGAGGATTACTTTAAACTAAAGTTGCTTCTGAACTGGCAATTTTGCAGAATTCACGAGAATGGCTAAATTCATTTTGAAAAACCGTTCCGGCTACCGTAAAAAAATTAAGTGGAATAGGCTTTATTGCTTCATTCTTAAAACTTCACCGAACGTCTAATTAATTTCTCGCGTTGCTGCAGCTGCATTTAATCCCTTTTTAAATTGAAAGAGGTAAATTGCCCGAATATCTCTTGCCGACAGCATTTCCATAGGCGAGCCAAGGACAGGTGTATTAATCTTTCCAAGAAATGTAACAGGTACACACTTCAAAATAAATACCCTTTTCTACAGATACAATAATAATTTTCACCAAAAACATACACGTCTTCACACAGGTGCGATTCAGTTCAGACTGAAGGAAAAAACGGACATCACATTTGTAACAACCTGATAGTTATCAATTCTCATTCCTTGCATTGAAGTCCCCGAGCTGTCTCTAACCTCAATAAAGCAGAGGCAATTATCTATTGCCATTCAAATGGAATTTGAAACGTCTGAACTAACTTCACTGGGTGTCGGCAGTTGCTCTATTGCCATTTTCAGGGTAGTTATAGCTAGTACTTCCTCTAGTTTCTATATATTTTCCCTAATTTTTACTGCTCCTTTGTGAGGTTTGAATGCGGTCTCGACATTTCTAATTTTTTATATTCCACCATTAAGCTATCTGCCAGGCAGATAGCTTAGTAGTTTGCTCTTCATTTAAAATGTTCTTTAGAAGTGTTATTGGCTGCACTATTTCAAGAATTTTTAGTATAGAATAGATTTCGAGCATCCATTCATCTCGTTATGAATATTTGTTGCTGTTAAATCTTTTAGGAAAGTTACTTAATAACGAATTTTAACATTACCCGTTTTGTCAAAAACTCCTTGACGTTCTTAGTTAAATAGTAGTCACAACACTTTCAGATCTTCCGTTTAATGGTTAAACGGAATGATAATTGTTGACGTTTTGAAGGAAACACCTATTCGGTACATTACAGTGCATTTCACGGAGTTTTCAGGTGATCCTTATATACTGAGAACAGATTAAGTTTAAACTTTTACACGATGGTGAAGATTTTGGATACACACTAGTGTTTGCAATACAAATATTTTAGGATTTTCGTATCGTTCGTTTAGTAAATCAAAATATCAACAAAAAAAGAATGTAAGAATTCAATCGAAAATTCTGAACATAACCTAATAAAATTTTAATAATAATTAATAATCATTTGAAAGCAGTTATAAGTTTCCGGAAATGCTAATAATGTATTCTTTTAAAAGATTTTACAATTGTGTCAATTATATACATTTTAAAGTCGAATTTTTCATCCATTCTTACGTCACAATCTTAATTTTTTCTAATCAGATCAATTACATGTCATTCATCCATAGCTCTTATTTCCAATAAATATATGTTAAATATATTACAGTTGTTTTCGATGATTTTACAGATAACAATACTTAGTAAATTCGATCATCTTTATATTTGTCACAAACTTGTTATAAAATTAAACATGATTATATGTATACATATCTAAAAAGATGAATACATATGAATACGTAGAAGGCAATATACACATACACGAAATCGTTTCTCTGGCTTCCTTTTCCGTTGAAATTGCGGTTATTTAATGGACGATCATGAAAAAAATAGCGGTAATTTTACAGGAACAAAGATGTTAGAGGTAACCACAAAATATCCTATTTATATTAGGACGTTATGAATCGAACTATTACGTAAAATAAAATAAAAATTAATGGAAAAAAAAATCGAAAGAAAATTGCCAAGTAGTAGCTGAACTTAAAATTTCAATTTATTTGAATAGGTTCGTAACGTTTGAATGTTTCATATTAAATTGATGTATTTACATTTTAGGTGATCATTCTCATTTCCCTGTGTAAACACAAGAAATATTTATATTTTCAGTTCCTGGACATTATAGAATACTTCGTTAAATACGCGCCTTCTCTTCATTAAATATTTTTCGTTGTTGTACCTTGACAGTCGAAATAAGCTTCGTCTTCGAGAAAATTGGGTAACTATACTCTTGAACTTCCTTTATTCAAAAGAATTATTACAATGGCATTTATTCAGAATGTATAATAATAATTTAAATTGCCACCTTTCCCAATACATCTACAGGAGGCCACGAATTATTATTAATATGCTTGTGCTCCTGCAGCGACTTAAAATTTCTGACTCTATATTTTGGTGTTAAATGAGAAGTAAAATCACAAATATCCTTCAGACAGAGGCATAGTAGTCCAAATAAAAGAATATAAGTAATGCCAAATAAGAAAGTAATATTTAGCCCTGCTTAGAATTTATAATTTATAAAGAGACTGGCACATTGTCACCTAACCAGACTTACCATACATTCATTAAGGTACAAGGAAATTAGGCAATAGATAAGGATGCGTTGTGTGTATCACATACTATACAATGCTACTATACTACACATGCTACAATGCGCTATTTATAACACTACGAAATGCTTGTCTTCTTAAATAATTTCAGCTGCTTTTGCACGATGAAATAAATATCTGTAGTATTAAATAGGTTTGTACAGTTATTTCAATGAGGTTTGTTCGCACACTGTCAGGAAGAAGACATCCGGCGTCTTTAGTTATAAATCAGTATATAACCACTAAGTTATCGGCCGAAAACATTATAAGAAAATTTTGTTATATAATAAATATAGCATCGCAAAAGTACTGAAAGCAAACCATACTGAACAAAAAATTTTGCGACAACCAAAGTTATGAAGTGTAACCTAAGAGATATATTTTGTCATTTTCTGATAATTTTCTATACTCTACCTTTTCTGTTCAATTAACAAATTCTAAGATTGCTGATAAGCTATAGCCATTTCAATTCAGTGGCGCCTTTTTTTTATTTCTTTCATAGTTCTCCGTCTTCAACTACCGTCAAATAAAGTTTGACCAAGTAATAAAAGTTTAAAAAAATAAATCAACCACTTATCTTCTTCTAAGCTTCGGGGCTGGAATCGTGTCACTGGTATAACTGCCGACGTTTCGTACCCACTCGTACAGGACATCTTCAGGCCTCAACTATTGCTACTGTTTGTTGCACTGAAACTGTTTCAGTGCAACAAAGAGTGGGTACGAAACGTCGGCAGTTATACCAGTGATGCGGTATCAGCCCGGAATCCCAGAAGAAGATAATATGGACCACGACCGCGGAAGTCTAAGTACCAAAAGGCAACTAATTTTAAAGAAAACTATATTCCTTCGATTCTGGAAAAAAACTTTAACTGAACCACCACCGTGTTTTACTATTGTCTGACAAACACTGTCCCGCTTTGACCAAACACTAAATGTTAATTCGTCTGTCCATAAAATACTTTGCCACTGTTCTACCGTTTAAAAACCGATGTTCGCAGGTCCACTACAGACTTTTCAATCGGCCACCTCAACGTAGCAGTGGTTAGTGACCTGCTAGAGTCTATTAATTGTGAGATATTAATGTTTGCAGGCGACGTACAAATTTTTTCGATTATAGCATCCGAGGCCGATTGTGTGGATTTAGAGCAAAATTTGACCGGTGTTTATGAATGGTATAGTAGAAACCGGTTAACAACGTTGTTTAATCGGAATATAAAATGATGACTTTCATATTGTTAACTGTTAGGCAACTTATTAACATAATATGTACATATATCCATATTAAAAACCTTATACATCTCTATGCAATAGTGTGGAATCCAAAAAGTCCAAAAAAAAGCTACTGTGTGCAACGACGATTTTTAAAGTACCTCTGGCTCAAAAATTACTACGTCTACTCGTACAGAGACTTTCCCTACGAAACCTTATTGAGAACTTTTTTCGCGACTTCGTTGGAAGTGAGACGGGTTGTGTCCAGTTTGTTTTTCTTGCGTGAGTTAATCCATGGTAGAATTGATTCTCCAGATCTTCTGGGTAGACTTAACTGTCAAGTACCACGTCTGACTTCACCGGCACACATTAATATACTAATTAAATCTCCGATTTCAGTCATGTGTATTTAATATAATCAATATGGTAGTAGTTGCAAAATTCAGTTGCTCAACTAAGGACATATTGGGTTGGCAACTAAGTACTTTCGGTTTTTATTGATAGAGAGCATTGCTTTATTTTTTGTATAACGTATGTTACTGCTGTACTTTACCGTTTGTCGCGTGATACTAGTCACATTGACGTAACTTCAGAAGCAAGTAGTGCGTGATTTTTATTAAAGCTATTAGTTGTGGGTTAATTTTAAATGGAGTGCAGAAACGAACATTTTCGACATATTTTACTATTTTATTTCCGTAAAGGAAAGAAAGCTGCTGCGGCTCACAAAAAGATATGTGAAGCTTATGGTGCTAATTGTTTAACAGAGCGCACGTGTCAGAATTGGTACAAAAAATTCCGTTCTGGAGATTTTTCCCTCAAAGATGAGCAACGTTCTGGTCGGCTTACTGAAGTTGATGATGAACAAATCAAAGTCATAATTGAAGAGGATCGTCATATAACTGTTCGAGAGGTTGCGGAGAGGCTATATGTATCGCACACAACAATTGAAAAACATTTAAAATGTCTTGGGCTAGTTAAGAAGCTTGATATTTGGGTACCTCACGAATTGAAAGAAATTCATTTAACACAAAGAATCAACTTTTGCGATATGCACCTTAGACGAAATGAAACCGACTCTTTCTTAAAAACAACCATCACTGGTGATGAAAAATGGGTCCTGTACAGTAACATAGTTCGAAAACAATCATGGAGCAAACACGATAAACCAGCTCAAACCACATCGAAAGCAGAATTGCATCCAAAAAAGATCATGCTGTCAGTTTGGTGGGATTACAAAGGTGTTGCGTTTTTTTGAGCTGGTTCCAAGGAACCAAACGATCAATTCTGATGTTTACTGTCAACAATTAATAAAACTGGATGAAGCAATCAAAGAAAAACGGCCAGAATTGTCAAATCGGAAAGGTGTCGTTTTCCACCAAGATACTCGTGGGAAACTATTGGAGCTTGGCTGCGAAGTGATGCCACATCCCCCATACAGCCCTGATCTAGCACCACCTGATTACCATATATTTCGAAGTTTGCAGAATTCTTTGAATGGTAAAACTTTCACAAATGACCTTCACTCGCACCTGGTTCAGTTTTTTGCTGATAAGGACCAGAAATTTTATGAGCGCGGAATCATGCAGCTGAAAGAAAGATGGCAAAAGGTCATTGAGCAAAATGGAAAATATATAATTTATTAAAAACTATTCTTTGTTTAAAAAAAAGTGTTTTATTTTATACTACAAAACCGAAAGTACTTAGTTGCCAACCCAATACAAAATATTTGCAGTATGCCGCAAGTAGAGTTTCTAATTGTTAGTTTTTTGGATGTAAGCTTTTTTGTTTTATATATTGATGATTTTGATCTTTATATTTCTTATGTTATTTATGTATACAAGCTGTTTAGCAATAAATGCTTTACTCTTACTATTATAATTTGAAATATTATGGAATTTTTCCGAAAATTCTGAATGTATTTATTAAAACTGAATTACAATAATGAATTTAATATTATAATATTATTTGACTTGCCCCATTTACAGATCCATAAACCTTTTAAGACCTTTATTAGATGGCTTTATTAAAACTTTTCATGTTAATATCAGAAAATATACCTACTTTGTTAATTTCAAATTTCACATTTATACACTTTCTTTGGTGATCGAATGAATTAATTTATCATCATCCGCACCCTCTTCGCTATCTTTGAATCGCTAATGCAAAACTACCAATAAGTGACTCCACTAATTCCTTTAAAATGGAATCATTACAGTTGCTTTCAGAACAGCATTTGGTGATCAAATGAATTAATTTATTAATTCTATTATTTATTAATTTATCATCATCCGCACCCTCTTCGCTATCTTTGAATCGCTAATGCAAAACTACCAATAAGTAACTCCACTAATTCCTTTAAAATAGAATCATTACAGTTGCCTTCAGGACAGCAGTGGTGTACGAGTTACCATACGATTGTTTAAATTTCCTTCAGCCAGCCGGCGTTTAATTGTGGTAACTGAAAGCTGTTTGTGCTGGGATGGTTATTCTTGGCGGGTTTGGACACTTACGGTCTTCTAGTTGCCTGTTTCTTAATATCGGAATATGCTATATTTTACTGTTGCTGGCATCATATTATTTATGCAAAGTTATTATGCGGATTGGTTACCAACGCCTATTGATTTACCATGGAAATTTGGAACACTGTTATTCACTTACTGTACCACCGCAATAATGTTCAAACAGAAACTAAAATCGCATTAAAATTTTCCAAATGATCAAGGGATAGGGACAAGTCCATAAGAGAGAGAAGGGATGCAATAAAATCTTTGCTTCTTTGGTTCCATGGATAAAACGTGTTTAATAAATAGATTAGAATAATCCAGTGCAAATGCGGTCATGTACTTCGGGTCATTAAATGTTTAATTACATCTTTTGTTCGTAATACTTTCGTTATTTCAGTTGCAGATGTGTTTAAGACAAATATACATATATTGACATAAAACTTATTAAATTAAAGTATTGTACAACTTTTCCCTTGGCCAAATTTCCAAGAACGGTAGTGTGTGTAAATAACCAAAGTATAGGTAGTTCTCCGTACACATTTCAATCTACAAAATCTATTTGTATTTCAAAATTTTTATTCAATACATCAATGATAAATGCATACTCTTTGTAATTTCGACACAATGCTAAACTAAATCCGTTTCATATATGTACATAAATATGTACATACTTACATATGTCTAAATTAAGGTAGTTGGTGAGGTACTTAGATATTCAAGAACTTAAATTTGATTATAATATTGATTACGGATTTTACCCCTAATGAAAATGTAAATACGGTATTTCAGACAGGTCTATAAAATTTTGTGTTCAGTGTTCTAAGTAGCTTACTCTAAATGATGTATTAATTCTCTATTGTTTTGCACACAAAATTTTATCATACTTAATGTAACAATTATTAGGTTTCAATCCAAGTTTAGCAACAAAGCGTTATTAAATTGTAAACGTTATTTCTTTTCTTCTGCAAATTTTTGATAAATAAATATTTTTACATTTTGATGTTTATTTTGAAAGCGTTTTGAAGTAATTTCTCCGTAAGAGTAATATGTTTCACAGTTCCTTTTCCAGGAACATTCAATTGTTTGGATAAAATTAATTAAATTTTAACCTAATTCACGAGCGTTCTAAATCTGTGAACACGTGTTTTGTCTTCTCTTAATTCGAGTTATGTGTTCTTATAGTTCATATTTTGAAATTCATCCAAAAGGGATCCCATTTCTGGGTTTTAATTAATTTTCTATCATGATTGAGTGTTTACTAAAGTATATACATACACACACACACACACACACACACATATATATATATATATATATATATATATATATATATATATATATATATATATATATATATATATTGAAACCAACTAAAAATATTCTTGTTTTTAATCAATTTTTATAATTATAATTGACCGTTCAATGAAGTTTTCAATTCGAAATAAATTTTATAATATTATATTACCTCAGTTCAAAAAATGCACCATATGCAGAAATATTGGAAAATTAATTATGTTCAACATAATTATTAGGAAATAACTGTTTTTACACATTCAATTAAATCGAGAAGATAATTAGGTGTGCAAAACACATTTGACGTTCACTTCTGCTTCTTATTTTTCTATCGAGCTCGTTCTACAGAAACTTGTTTGTTTAGGTTTGCTATGTTGTTACAGCAGATGAAATCTATTTCCGGTTTCATGTTGTTCCAAAATATTTTTGCGTTGTTTGGTAAAATTCGTTTGCATTTATAAATATTTAACACCGTTAAAGTAAAAATATCTCCACACAAATATCGAACTGCTTCCTCCACATTTCACAGTTGGAATATACGAGTACACTTTGGTATCATTTCTTTTGAGTAGTTTGCGAACAAAGTTCATTAAACTTTCCTCATGTAATGCTATTCATGTAGATGTTTCTGTTTTAGCTACTTAATCAACAATTTTATTCAATTATTAAAATCTATTTTGTTTTGTGCAAATTTGCGGAGTTGTAAGGTACTTATTCCTTTTTGATATTGCTCGAGTCATAAACCTTGAACCCTTGATTTTCAATATTTTTAAATTGACATGCCCGTCTCATATCGTTTTACGGTTTGCTTAAACCGACAAATGTATTAATTTAAATTCCTCCGAAGACACTATTAAAACTTTACTATTTACAGCAATTATAGTACCTTTATCAGATTATGTTATCTTTTCTTTGGTATTTTAAACGCCATCATATACTGCAATGTTTTGAAGATTTTCGTTTGATTATCTACCAGCATGAACTACTTTTACAAAGTACATTTTGTAATTGGTCAGATTTATTATATATATAAATTTCTATTGAAATGCAGAACAAACAACTAAACATCAGTATAATGTAATAATCAGTTAAGTCATTAAGTAACAGATGGGGCAATAAGTATCACATGACTCTAAATACGCTTCCAAAAGACGCGATAATTGTGACAATGTTTGCGCGCAATAATTCGTTAGTGGTGTTAACGCAACGTGAATTTCGGCGAAAATACCCCAGTCGTGAAACGCCCACAGCGCAAACAATTTGACGTCTGGCGTCCCGATTTGAAAAGAGCGGCACAACAAGGGACAGGCGAAGCACTGGAAGGCCCCGATCTGAAAACATCGAAGCAATGCGTGAAAATGTGGTAGAGGAGCCCGAAACATCCGCAAGAAAATGTGATCAACAATTGCACGCTGCGCCGCATTTTGACATTGGACTTAAAAGTGTCCCCATACAAAATTCAGGTGGTCCAACAGTTGTTACCAAACGACTGTGGTGTCCGTTTAGAATACAGCTGTAAGATTTTGGATCTCAACGACGAAGCGGATGATTTTCCATCAAAATTGATCATGAGTGTCGAGGCTCATTTTTATCACAGTGGCCACGTCAATAAGCAACATTCTCAGTTCTGGAGGACGGAAAATCCACGCATAATTCATGAAGCACCACTACACCCTCTCAAAGCTTCCGTGTGGTATGCACTTACGTCGGAAAAGGTGATTGGACCTTATTTTTCGAAGGAACCGACGGTAACGCTATTACGGTGAACGGCGACAGTTACAGAGCCATGCTGAATTTTTCTTACCGGAAGTTGACAACCTGCATTTAGAGGACATGTGGTTCCAACAGGACGGGGCTACTTGTCATACTGCACGCGACACAATGCGTATTTTAAAGGATGCCTTCCCAGCGCGTGTAATCTTACGTTGCGGGGATTTAGTTTGGCCAGCCAGATCTTCCGACATCTTCCTCTGGGGGTATTTGAAGTCATTCGTATACACGAACAAACGCTGCACCTTGGAGGAGTTAAAGAACAATATTCAAGCCGAAATTGACAACGTGACACCACAAATACTGCGTACAGTTATGCAAAATGCAATCAAAAGAGACCCAATTTGCATGAACGCCGGCGGCGGTCATTTGTCAGACATAATTTTCCACATTTAATTGGAACAAAATCTATAAGTGCGAACAAATATAGTCAGTTAAAAACCAAATGAGTTTTCACTTTAAACAAAAATTTTAGCGAAAGAAAATCAGATGATGCTTTTTGCTCCACACTGAACTATTGAATTTAACCGAATAGATTGGAATAGGTTTGTAAATAAAGTTTTAAGAAATCCAATGGTCGATTTAAACAAATCACATATCGTTGCCCTGTGATTTGGATACACAACAGAGCGCAATTTGAAGGCTTTCAACACCATTTGAATAGTGAACTTTTCAAAAGTCACTTCACAGTGCAGGTAGAAGAAAAAAATAAGCGGAACTACAGCCAACGTCTGCTGCATACATAAAAACTGTTGCTAATTGACCTACGAATACTGAAACCGAACACGTAATCTATAGACAACACGATCACGTAGCCACTCACCAACGATGCAACGTGTACATAACACATGGATCAATAAGTCCCGAGACTAACCCATAGATGGCGCTCGTAGTAAACCAGTAACCACGTCCAGTACTAACCCTTGAAACGTCAAAATTTTTCTCGGACCAGAAACAGCTGAGTTATCGAGGTTGGAGTAAAGTCGTTTTGTAGTTTGTTTAAACAATGGAAAAAACCGAGTTTCGTGTTCTGATAAAACATTGTTTTTTAATGGGTAAAAACACCAAGCAAGCAAAACAATGGATTGAAAAAATGTTACCCGGACTCTTGTCCATCAAAAGCAACGATTTGTCGGTGGTTTGCCGAGGTTAAACGTGGTCGTACCGACCACCGCCGTTACACCGGAAAATGTGAGTGAAGTGACAAAAATTATAATGAAAGATCGTAAAGTGAAGCTCCGTGAGATTGCTGAGATGACACAGATATCATATGGAAGTGTATTTACTATCCTTCATGAAAAATTGAGCATGAAAAAGGTTTTTTCCAAGTGGGTGCCGCGATTGCTCTCGATGGAACAAAAACAGCAAAGAGTCGATGATTCAGAAAGCTGTTTATCGCTATTTACTCGCAACAAAAAAGATTTCTTGCGTCGTTACGTGACCATGGACGAAACATGGATACATCACTACACTCCAGAGTCGAAGCGGCAGTCATCTGAGTGGCGCACAGCTGGCGAAAGCCGTCCGAAACGTCCGAAAACGCAGCAGTCAGCTGGCAAAGTCCTGGCGTCAGTTTTTTGAGATACACATGGCGTGATTTTCATTGACTACCTCGAAAAAGGTAAATCGATCAACAGTGATTATTATATTGACTTACTGGTGCGTTTGAAGGAGGAAATCGCAAAAAAACGACCGCACATGCAGAGAAAAAAAATCCTTTTTCACCAAGACAATGCACCCTGCCACAAGTCGATGAAAACAATGGCAAAATTGAACGAATTGGTTTTTGATCTGCTTCCCCACCCCCCATATTCGCCAGATTTAGCCTTCAGTGACCACTGGCTCTTTGCTGATCTTAAAAAAATGCTCCAGGGAAAAAGATTTGGCTCAAATGAGGAGGTCATCGCTGAAACTGAAGCTTATTTTGAAGCGAAAGATAAATTTTTTTATAAACATGGTATTGAAAAATTGGAAAAGCGTTGGAACCATTGTATCACCCTAAAAGGTGATTATGTTGATGAATAAAAAAAAATTTTGCAAAAAAAATGTTGTTTTCATTGTTAGTCTCGGGACTTATTGATCCATGTGTTACATATAAGAATCTGCACCGAAATCTCAAGCTCTAACTATGTAGCTTCAGAAGTTGACGGATGCGATTCTACTGAAACGTTAATCAAAATCGATGATGTATCTTAGGTTACATCTGATGTATAGACATGAACTTGAGAAAGCTCCTCTCATCGCGTATCTTCAAAAATATCAGGAAAAACATGTATTAACAGTTTTGTGGAGAAAAGATCTACAGTATCTAATTTCACATACTTCTCATAATTTATCGCTAATTTTTTAAATTATTTCATTGTTTGTATATACCACATCAACTAGATTAAATACTTAGCCCCTGTATTTAATCTGGGTCCAATGGTGTTTTCATTAATTTCTAATCATGTTTTTGACTCGGTTGATTTTTATTGTTGGGTCTTTGCTAATGATAGTAAAATTTTTACAGCTATCGACTTAATAAACAACTTTATTCGATACAGAGACCACATTGGTAAAATCAAATCGTGATGTGAAGCTAACAAACTCGAGATAAACATAAATAAGTGTAGCGTTATCAGTTTCACTACGACATTTAGTTAAATCCTTGTTATTGAATTTGATGGAGCCTGTGGTTGATTAACTTAATCACCAAGGTTGATATATAACCCCAACGGTACGGATCGCGTACGGAGTTTGTTTTCGTATAGGTATTTTTCGCCGTGGTTTACCAGGTGCGACACTTTGCAATTATCTGCTGATGATGACAACTTAGTTGTCGAGATGCGTATACAGAATTACAAAAGTTAATGTGGAAAGGGGTTATATATCAACCTTAGTGATTAAATCCTTGTTATTTGGTTAAGCATCTGGGCGTACTTCTTGACAGCAAATTACTTTTGTTGAGCATATTTGACCATTCATGACGTCAAGTGTATCATTATCAGTAATTCAAAATCTTTCACCAACACTAAACACGTTATATTACTCTTACATCAGATCGAGATTATATTACACTATTTTAATTTAGTATCCATATTAAGAAGTCTATAAAATAAGTCTAGAGAAAATTTAAAGTCGATTTCTGAAGTATCTGTATTTTAAAACTGAGAGCACATATCCTATAAAAGGATACAGTGACACATTACTGCGCATATATGGTATGACATCCATGGAGACAAGAAATAAACTGAACAGTATAAAATTTTTGTACAATCTAGTGCATAACAATAACATCGATTGCATTGATTTATTTCACAATTGTTTTTTTCTAGTGCCTCGTGCTTCTTCGCGAGAGTGAACTACTTTTTTACTTCCCAGGGCTAAAACAAATATAGTGGACACATCTCCCATTTTCTACATGTATAGTAGTTTCAATGAGGTTTGTGAGTCGTGAGATATAAATTTTATGCATCATATTCAAATAATTGAGGTTTTTCGTAAGATTTATAGAATATGTTTATTTTTATTTTCGTTATGAATTTGCTTATTTGTTGCTTTTGCTACATTATGAATTTTAGTTATGTAATGTAGTTATATTTAATTTATTAGCAAGTGTTTGATTATAATATATATTTGTTCTGTTACTGGAATATGTATTCTGTTGGACAACAAATGAATAAATAACTTAATTAACGTAATGTGTCTAAAAACTTAATAAAGATGATAGAATATCACTGAACATTTCCGAATTTATTTTCGTTATAAAATGTAGAATAAAAAATCAAATGAAGAAGTGTTACTGTGTTGTATATTTAAAATTTTGAAAGAATAATGTTTGTGAATATCTGTAGCTATTTTTCAGCCAACATCTCTAATAAGATTGCTTGTTAGACCACTCTGGGTAAGGTATTTAACTGAATACGAATAAGCTAAATCTGAATATTTGAGACCTATTGTTTTTCTTTCTTATCGCCATTATTTTTTGCACACTTATAAATATTTATTTACGAGATGACATCATCACTTTATTACCATTATGTATTAATATACATAATACAATTCTTTAATTAGGTATTAACTGGAATATGTTATTATTATATGGTTTCCTATACGAGGATAGTTTGACAAGTAGTGAGAATGACACATAGGTGGCGCTCTAATTGGTAAAACAAATGCACTGGAATTTAGGTTGCCTATTTATATGTTTACATTCCGATATTTAGATAAATCGGTTAATTAGTATATTTATGACAGCTGATTGAAAAAGAAGCAACAGGTCGTTTTGTTAAAATGGAAAAAGCAGAGTATCGTGCGGTGACTAAATACTTCGTAATTAAGGGTATGAAAGCTACCGTAATAAAAGATGAGTTACGGGAAACATTAGGTGAATCTGCTCCATCATTCGCCACAATAAGTAGATGGGTAAATGAATTTAAACGTGGTAGAACAAGCTGTGTTCATGAAGCGTGTTCTGGAGCATCCACAATCTTGACTTCTAAGGAAATGATTATAAAAACCATAATATTATTACGCAAGATCGACGACTCAAAGTGAGAGAGATAGCAGACATGGTAAACATTTCGACAGAACACCACATTTTAACGAAAGAATTGGGCCTTTCCAAGCTTTCGGCAAGATGGGCGCCGCGATTGCTTATGACTGATCAAAAGTTCACTCGTTTGCGCATTTTCAATGAGTGTTTGGACCTTATAAGCGGAATCCGGTTGATTTTTGTAGGCGATTTGTTATTTGCGATGAAACTTGGATGCACTACAGTACACCCGAAACTAAACAACAGTCGAAACAATGGTTAGAACGTGATTCTGCACCTCCAAAGAAAGCGAAAACCACAGGGCATTTTGCTCATTGATTCCCTTCAGAAAGGTGCCACAATAAACGGACAATATTATGCAGAACTTCTACAAAAATCAAATGTTGAGATTCGTGCTAAACGGCCAGGAATGGCAAAGAAAAAGATTCTGTTTCACCAAGACAACGCTTCCTCGCATACCACACAGTTGCGATGTCCAAAATCCACGAGTTGCATTTCCAATTAGTACCGCATGCGTCTTATTCGCCGGATCTAGCATATTCCGACTTCCACCTTTTTCCAAAATTGAAAACGGCACTAGGTGGAAAGAAATTTTCGTCTAACGACGAGCTTATCATCTTCGTAAATGAGTATTTTGTAAGCCTTCCGGAATCGCATAGAGATGGCATAAGGGCATTGGAGCACCGTTGGAATAACTGTATTGCTCTTTTAGGAGAATATATTGAAAAATAAAAATTATTTTGTATTGAAAAAATTCGTTTTTCTTTTCCATTCTCACTACTTGTCAAACTACCCTCGTATATGATACTCACGTCCGTTTAAAACATAAAATCAATGTAAGTTTTTCAAATTTTTAATCATGCTCACGAAGCAACTTAAAAATTTCCATAAAATACAACGCCTAGAATTTTTCATCACTTAGATAAACTCCAAAATTGATTATCCACAATTCCTGGACAAACTGTGTTGCTTAGATTAAATTTCCTATTCCTCTAACACGTCCTTACTTCCATCAAATGTTCGGCAGCTACGATGATCACGATGATCACGCTGATTCTCAAAATCAAATAATCAACTTACGATTGGATTTTATTTGGTTTATTTTTTAAGAAATCTTTTGTTTAATTGTTAATAAATAATAATAATTTTGATTGTTATATTGCATTGTATTGTAAACTATTATAGTTTTTAGTTTATTTGGTTGTAGTATAAAAATTGCTTTCGTTAATAGTCTAATAATGTTACGAGTTCATTTTACTCTTTGTTCCTTTTTGGAGCTTAATAATTGCCGTAAAGATCAATTTTTTGTTAATATTTTATATACATCACTGTATATTTTAAAATTTTTGTGAATATTATAATTAGATAACTTTCATATCTTATATATAACAGACTCCACTTGTATTTCTTATTTTCTAACTTGCATCTTATTGGAATTATTTTATTACGGCCCTGTATTAATAAATCTTCGTATTCTAGAAGATTACTATATATGATCAGTTAGGTTTAGCTTGAGTCATTATTTTTATTCTATTGTGATTATACTAACGCCATCTAGGATGTCTTACTTCCATTTTGGTTATGAATGCCACTGGGAATGTCGTTTCCTTCGTTGTTATCATATTTCAATTGCTTACAATTAATAAACACATTTCCATACGCTCTTCAAGTTATTTTAAGTATTTTATAAACAGCGGTATCTTCCTTTTTTTCCCCTCTACGTCTCAAAAGAATATAATTGAAAGGAATCGAAAAAATATTAGTTCATTATGAAAGAGACTTAGCAACTGACATAAAAAAAATTGTGTAAAATTATAATGCAGTTTAATTTTATTTTAAGGGACGTCGATTTCTTAATCTATTAAATTTTTAAACATATTTTTATGTCTCGATTTAATAAAGTATTTAATTATCGTAATTTAGTTAAATTAGACGTCATGTGTGAAAATCACTGCTCTCTCAAAGCTGGCAAGTTTAAAACTTAATTATATATAAATAAATATTATTATACAATGTTTCTTTTTTTACGCTATTCATATTCATTATTTTATTACACATTCAAAAAAAGGGATTATTATACAGCATCTTTGTCTAGTATTATTCTTGTCGAAACATAATAACTAGATTTTATGAGGATTAAATTTTGTTTTCTTTCAATATAAATGTTAAGTATTCTTGACGGATGACAACAGTATAATAATTTAGGATTTTCCATTCACATTTCATACAAGTATTACGTTTATCGAAATATGTATTTACGGACTGTGTGTGAAGTTACATGATTTACATGTAAGAAAAATATTGATTAACTAAGAAAACCTGTACGCATTTCAACGGTTATGGCGTCATGTATATTTTATTTATATTTATAATACATTAAAGAAAAGTTCAGTCTTCTAAGTGTGACATTAAATATGCCAATACTTTTATGAAATTCCAGCTGCTCCTAAAGGCACATTAACCTAGTTTTTATAAAGTTGTGTGTCCCGAATTCGATATCGATGTCAAAATTAAAAACATTTTCAGACACGTTATAAAAGGTTAAAGGTTATTTCTTGCAATATATCTTTCATTGTGTCATTCCGAACACACGTTTTTTTTAAAACTTATTTATTGAAGACCTGGATATTGTAAAATCGGTTTATACAATTGTTAGATGTTCCTCTGTACGTTGTTTTTATGACTAGAAAGAAATAACTGGCGCATTCGTAGAATTCGACATATCTTTTTGCACAAAAATTAAAAAGTGGGATTTAGAGAGTATACATCACTAAAGCAGGGATACTTACACACCATGCCTGTGCGGCGAAAGGAGGTGGTACGTATGTATGTCTCCGGCAAGTTATAGGTATCACCGACGTATATACAAAGGGTACTAGGAAAGTTTTGCAATACAGCTTTGTTTATTTGATTTTTCCAAAGTAATTTTCTCTACACTTAATACACGTCTCCATCCTCCGAAACTAATCTTTAAACCAGTTCTGCCAAGTCTCACTAGGGAGTACAGCACACTCGTTTTCTCAAGCCCGCAGGAGGTCCTCATCACTGGAAAACCGCCTCCCTTTTAGCTTCATTAGCAGGGAGCAAGATCTGGACTGTAGGGAGGGTGCTCGAGAAGTTTCAATCCTGTCGTGGTCAAATATTCGGTGCATTCGGTGAGCTGGAGCATTATCGTGATGGAGGAACCAGGTGTCCATTCTTGACTTTGGCCGCAGGTTCTTCATAGACCCAATGACTTTAGGCAAGCACTGTTCAGTATACCACTTAGCTGTGACTGTCTTCTGTGTGTCCAAAATGATGCGTTCCACAATTCCACTCGATTTGAAAAATACAGCTATCATTTTCTTCTTTACAGATCGGGATTTTCTGACAACTACGGGTGTGTCATCATCCAAGACCCAAACTTTGTTTTGAGCTTTGGTCGGCACGTCGTAATAGTACAGACAAGTCTCGTCACCTGTCACGATGTTCACATACCGAGATTGTCCCTTATTAAACATTTTTAGCGCATCCCGGCACTAAGTCACACGTCGTCATCTGCTCTTCAGCTCCACAGTTAACTTTTCCGTTTGGAATTCTCTATACCACCTGAATATCGTTGTGCATTGTGGACAAACATCACCTAGCGCAAGAGTCATTTCTTCGAAACACTGGTCTATGTTTAAACCACTCACGAAATTATAACGCAAAACTGCCCTTATCTCATTTCGTGACCACGATGCCATCGCAAGCACTTTACGCTATCACTGCTAGTGAATAATAGAGTTCATCGACATGGCGCGGCTTACCGCTTTTTATTATTTGTATGCACCTTTTTTTCTACACCGATTGCATTATTACCATATTAAGGTAAAGTCAATATGCGTATTTATTCGTTTTTCATAAATATTTATTTTATTTTCATTCTGTTTGTGTTAATTGGAGCAATGCCTCTTGTACCCTGTTTTCGCTGTCGACGCCTTTTTAATGGCTTCGACGTCGGCATGACGCTGTCACTTAATCGGCAAATGTAATTTCGAGAATACATAGAAATCACAGGGGGCTAAATCCGGTGAATACGGTGAATGGTTGATGGTTACAATGCTATTTGTAGTTGAACAATCAGTGATAAGCGATAAGATGATGCATTATCATATAACAAACGCCAGCTACCATTTTCACGACATTGAGGGCGCACACGACGAATACGCTCCAAAAGACGCTTCGTAACACCAAGATAATTGACTGTTTAACTAGTTGGTACAAACTATTTATGCACTATGCCTTTCGAATCATAAAAGCGAATCAACATTGCTTCACTTTTGACTGCTCCAAACGGCTTCTTTTCGGTCTTTCTTCGCTTGGATGCTTCCATTGAGAGCTTTGACGCTTGGTCTCTGGATCATATTGAAAACACCACATCTTACCGCCAGTTACAATAGAGGTTTTTGTCCTTTTTTTAGGTCCTTAAGCAAGTCTGCACAATGTTGAATTGAGTCAGCTTGTGTGGTACAGACCTTGCACAAACCTTTCTCAATTCCAAATGCTGTGTCAAAATGCGATGAATTGAATCTTTGAAAATAATTAATTCCATTCCCACGTATCGCAATTTGGATTTCGGCTCATTTCTGATAAATTCATGCACAAGTTCGATGTTACTTTCCGTAACAACAGATTTTTTTGCATCAGAATGTTCGTCGTTATTTATGTCCGTACGACCGTCCTTAAATCGGTTATACCACTTATACACACTCGTACGTGATAAACCCTCGCACCATACACTTGTTTCATCAAATTAAACGTTTCAGTAAACGATTTACCGAGTTGAAAACTGAACTTGATATATGTATGTTCTTTGTTCAAAATTCATTGTTCGATCTATGCCAAATATACACTTACTTTATGCGCAATTTCTCTGCTTCTAATGATGCAAATGATATTTAGACATAACATTGATGAAAGATCTACCTTATCGACGCACTAAGAATTACTTTTTTAAAAAAGTTCAGTTTTCTCTGCGACAGACTAGTAACTATAAATCTGCTCATTAATTCAAATCTTTCTCTATTTATCCATTTAAATAAATTTACCAAATATTAATAATAAAATAGGTTAGAATTTAAGATATATTACTGATAGTTTAGATGTTGAGGTCGTTATTTGTGAAATTTCATTACCCTAAGGAATAAATAAAAATAATTTCACGGTGAAAGGGGTTGAGGTAAAATATACACACAGGATTAATTAATCTTGGATAATGTTCTAACAGACGAACCAGTCGCAGTTAATATATAATATAGTGTGAAATTTAGATAGTGTTTTATTTATTCCTTAATCTGTAACAGATGTTCCAATTATAATTTCCAAAAGTATAATTGTTTTTTAAATGCATTGACAGGCGCATTTTATTCAAGGCAATAACCTTTTTAAATTCATTTTAAATATAGCGCTTATATAAATTAAGATAAAATGAGATACAACCAGGATGTTTTTACCAACAAAATGATTGACATAAAAGAATAAGTAAAATGTAATTTATACTAGTTGCCCACGTATATACATACGTACATACCATATTTTAAATTTTAGCGAAGTTCGTTGTCGTTTTTATGTAGCTATTTTTCCAAAGTTATTCTCGTAAACGCACAGATATTTTAAATTTTTATGGATATATTGGTATCACGTACCCAAACTTACGTTAAAGATTTCCTCTAAGGATCCCTCCTAACACAATAGAAAACTAAAATAAACTTGCACATTCTCGCAATATCATTAGTTTGAGAAAGTGCGTATTTTCAATTCCACGAAAAAGAATTCGACAGTTTTGAATAACGATGACGTTTGAACCTTGTATTGTACTGTAATTTGTTTTGTTTGGCATCTGTACACTTGATGGAAGATGATTCAACACTTCAGTAAAACAGGAGGCCTAATAAAATTTTGTGTATGAGTTGCGATCTTTATAAATCATGATCACTACTGATACAATTAGGTCATTAACAAGTTATAAGATCGTGATGGTTCGCTAATAATAGTTAAACGTTAATATTTATGTTGCGAGATATGGAAGATAACATAGAAAAATATGTCATCAAACAGTTGGGAAAGTTACGACAAAGGCGACGTTTAATAATAAAATTTATTATTATTTATTCGCATTTGAAAATAACAAAATATTAAACGAAATTTTGAAATCGTCGTCAGCAAGCACACATCCACTAAAACTATTAGGAAAGATATACGATGATATATCAGTGATTAGTGAGTCTGTACAAGACAACACAATTATTTTATTTTTTAATATATTCTCCTTGTATCTCATTATATTTAGTCCAGCGATATTGGAGTCTTTTTCATACTTCAGAAAAGAAAGCTTTATCAAATTGTTCGAAATATACGTTAGCTTCAGTTATTATCTCCTAGTTTGACCCAAAGCGGTTGCTATCGAGCCAGTTTTTCAGTTTGGGATAAGGAAAAAGACGGGCGAAATTAGGAAAATAAGCTGGATGCGGAAGTAGTTCGAAATGTAATTCATGAATTTCTGTTAATAGACCACTCGAAATGTGGAGCCTTTTGCATCGTGCAACTGATTTAAAAGAGATGCAATCGCCTATTATAGTTTTACCTTCTTGAAGATAATCGATAAGAATCCCATTGCAGTCCCAAAAGGCAATACTATAATCTTTCTGGCTAAGTGTACGACCTTTACCGTCTTTGTAGTACTTATGCCAGCCTCAGTCCATTGTTTTGACTGCTCCTTCATTTTGAGTGTATTAATGATTGAATTCAAATTTCATGGACCGTTATTATTCGGCGGTAAAAGTCTTTCGGATCATGTCTTAGTTTCGCTAAATTGAGAGCTAAATGCATTTTCATTCCTGATTGTGGTCCACAGTCAACAAATGCGTCCCTCATCTTGTACATAATTTTTTCATATACTATTCATTATGCAAACTCGAAACCACTGATGAATGAAATTTTATTTGATTAGCATCTGGTTTTAGATAATGTATCTTTTAATAATTTCTGAAATACATACGTCTTTTGGGCGTCCATCATAAAATATACTTATCTGGTCATGTTTAAATTCAGACATCCAGTATATGAAGATTGCAATCGATGACGACATGTTCTCGTGGACAGACTCCAGCTCAGTTTTGATTTCATCGTTTGTTTCATTCTTTAAAAATAAGAATTTATTGATCGGTGATCTGCGGGATTGCCAAATTGAATACCAGATAAGATTTTTTTATTAATTCTAGCCTCATTCGTCACTCATTAATTACTGGTCTCTCCTCGTAGCTTCTTATATCTTATATATCTACATAGCGCAGAGCTATTAATCTAATTGATTGTAGAGCAAACAGGCGTAGCAAATATAATGAAACATGTCAAAATTTATCGAAAATATTAGACAGTACAATATTTTTTGTAATATTTTACATTTAAATTGATAAAATAAATAAATATAACAAAATTATCTACTATCTGTAAATTTGTGAAACGTATTGGAGAGCACTGTTTAATTTTTCTTCTGAAAATTTTAGAATAAGTATAAGCGCCCTTATAAGTAAGTTGAAAGAATAGTTTCAAGTCATACATATGTCTCGTTTTGTTGAAAATAATCTTTAACGTTTTCTGTATTTACATATTGAAGGATAACGCTTACTTAAGATGACTAGTGTATACTGCATCTGACGTATATAAAAATCCTAGAAACTCTTTCCCAAATCAACAAATATAATTCATTAGGAAGTTGGGGGTGTGTTTTATTATTGTATTTCCATCAGGAAACGATCTCGAAACGTATCTAATTTATCACTCTCCAAACAATAATTCGTCCTCGTTTGGGAAAGTGGGACAAACTATCAATATCAGCAAAAGACAAATACGATTACATTTTTCCCTTGAACCCAGGATACTACATGGACCGAGTAGGGCAAAATGAAGCAGTATGTAACACATCGACTGTATATGGACTTTTCGAATGTAATATGAATCAAAATAGTTTTGTTTGTTCATGGTAGTTGACGTAAGTTGGAAGAGTAGTTTCAAGTCATATGTCTCGTTTTGTTGCAAATTATCTTTAACGTTTTCTTTGTTTACATATTGAAAGATAACATCTGTTACTGCTGCTAATAGTTTAAGTACAAACCAGGGAATACAACTGAAAACAAATACTTTTCATTTTCTAGGTTGATATTTATAAATAATGCTGTTGGATATTAATATATAGTTAGGGATAACCAAGCGTCAAACTAATAAATTATCTACTAATCTAGTACCAGTAAGCGATGTGCTTCCGTATTATGTTTCTTGAAAGTTCTTTTTCTAAGTAACTAATTTCGAGTTTCAAATGAAAGTCAAAGTTGTTTTTCTAAATTTTTATACAAGGTAATTCATTGAAGCTGTTCATTAGATGTATTAGTGCTTAATTATTCTGAAAATTTTAAGGTAAGAATAAAGGCTTATGTTCTATTCAAAGAATATATTTTCGTGATGGTTGCACATCCAGCTAATCCGGAAGTCTCTACCAACTCCTTTATTTTAAATGACTCACATTTGAACTCTATGAAAACTTGATCAAGTTTTCCCTAGACCTAGCGATATTTTAATTTTTTTTGAAAATATTTGGTTTTACACTATCATTACTATTTGCTGTAGCTATTTTGATGATATTTGCAGTATAAGTAAATTTTTAATTCTCTTCGTGTTATAAAGAGTTTTTGTTGATTTTAGTAAAATGAGCCACAAATGCCAATGAGAGTGATAGATAGCTATAGAAATGACAGCTAGTTTTAAAAGAATTTAGTCAGATGCATAATATCCTTCCATAAAGTCATAAATAAATAAATGAGATAATCGAAAACGATCAGTTACAACTTATTTTGTTTAATGGAGATTGGAAAATGTTACAAGGTCATTGACAAAAATTGGAATGTGGTAAATGAGAGAATTCCTCGTCTATTATTACTGAATAAGTAAAAAATTTTAGCGAATAAAATCAAATATTATGTGGTTCAATAGTGTGAAACTTATTTCGAGAGTAAAACAAAAATTTAAGCAAAAAAATTTTAATTTGAATTTTCTAAGAAAGTTTAACAAATTTGTCAACGATTTAGTTGGTAGAATGATGTTTACTCGTTTTTCTTCAGTTCTTTTTTTTTAACTGATGGTGATGGCATCAATTGTTTGGGATTTAAAGGTCATTTTGCTCATTGATTACCTTCAGAAAGGTGCCGCGATATTATGCAGAACTTCTACAAAAATTAAATATTGAGATTCGTGCTAAACGACCAGGAATGGCAAAGAAAAAGATTCTGTTTCACCAAGACAACGCTCCCTCGCATACCAGCACAGTTGCGATGTCCAAAATCCACGAGTTGCATTTCCAATTAGTACCGCATGCGCCTTATTTGCCGGATCTAGCCCCTTCCGACTTCCACCTTTTTCCAAAATTGAAAACGTCACTGGGTGGAAAGAAATTTTCATCTAACGACGAGCTTGTCATCTTCGTAAATGAGTATTTTGCAAGCCTTCCGGAATCGTATTTTAGAGATGGCACAAGGGCATTGGAGCGCCGTTGGAATAAATGTATTGCTCTCTTAGGATAATATATTGAAAAATAAAAATTATTTTGTATTTAAAAATTTCGTTTTTCTTTTCCATTCTCACTACTCGTCAAACTACCCTCGTATAGTAGATGTGTTACATTTACTTCATTTTGCCCTACTCGGTCCATGTAGTATCCTGGGCTCAAGGGAAAAATATAATCGTATTTGTGTGTCGCTGATATTGATGGTTTGTCCCACTTTCCCAAACGAGGACGAATTATTGTTTGGAGAGAGTGATAAATTAGATGCGTTTCGAAATCGTTTCCTGTTGGAAATACAATAATAAAACACACCCCCAACTTCCCAATGAATTATATTTGTTGACGCTAGAAAGAGTTTCTAGAATTTTTATATACGTCAGATGCTGTATGCACTATTCATCTAGTAAGCGTAATTTGTTAAAGCCAGATTAATGGTTATATTAGGTAATTTAAATAATGTAATGACGTGAGAACGTGCGAGTAACTAAGAAGTTGTACATAAAATTTATATATGCACGTACTGTTCAAAGTCGAGAGAGATTGGTAATAAAAAGTTTCCAGAAATTAAAAATAACATGGAATACTTTACGATTCCGAATATTTTATTTAAAAGATTATGTTTATTTACATTTAATAAAATTGGCAACATTTAAGTATTATGATTTACGTATCATGTATAACTTTATTATAATGGGTTTTGTTCTACATTCAATGTACATACGCGATCATAAGTTTCAGCGCACTCAGTAAAGAAATTATGTAAAGCGGCAGAGCATGTTCTCTTATTATTTTTAGATATGCTCTTTAACCAGCTTCTTATTTTAGTTACTTCTCTATCGGATTGCCTCCAAAATATTATTCTAATATTCTTTTTCCAGGCTCGAGATAATTGTCTGGCATTTATCTACTATTGCATTATTCATATTCGACCACAAGACTCGTTTTATTAGATATACCTTACACCAATTAAGTGATTTTCTACTATATGTATCACTTAAGCTAGGTTTTGTCAAGACTACATATCCTTTTTAGCCCGATTCAAGATAAATGTCGTTTCATCGTGCAAACACCGCATTGAAAATTAATCACGGCTAACTTCTGTTATTGTAAAACAGTCATTTGGTAAGAACACCATTTACTAATCTTCTTTTTGCTGTAGATTTCAACCTATTTTGCGATTCCCAAAACAATAGTGTAGTGGTAAGCACGGTTGACTTCGAACTAGTTATCTAGACTTTTTAAATCATTTTTCGTCTCGGAGATCGTTAGTACTTTTCCCGATAGTCTTCAATGTAGAGGAGGAACGATCAACACTGTTTCACTTCCAACAGCGAGAAGTGATTCATAACAAAGCCATGGAATATTTTATATACACAAAATACACTATTGTTCTCATAGTAATGACCTGTAGAAAAGACTTGCGACACAATTGTGTACTTATCATACACAAAAAAAGGCTTACTCATTAACGTTCAGTCGTAAAAATTTCACTAAACGATCGACTTTACTATGATACATCTTAACACAGTGATTATTAAACACTAATAATAGTAATAATAGTAGTGTCGTCACACTGAAGCAGTATTAGTGCGACAAACAGTAGCAGTATTTGAGCCCTGAAGATGTCCCATATGAGTGGGTACGAAACGTCGACAGTTATACCAGTGACGCGGTTCCAGCCTGGAAGCCCAGAAGCAGACCACATCAAACTTGTGCGTGAATTTATCAGAAATGAGCCGAAATCCACATTGCGATATGTGGGAATGGAATTAAATATTCCCAAAGAATAAATTCATCGGATTTTGACACAGTATTTGGGACTGAGAAAGATTTATGCAAGGTTTATACCACACAAACTAAGTGATGATCAAAAATTGCTCCGAATTCAGCATTGTAGAGACTTGATTAAAGACTCAAAAAAGGACGAAAACTTCAGGTATTCTATTGTAACTGGCGATGAGATGTAGTGTTTTCAATATGATCTAGAGATCAAGCGTCAAAGCTCTGAATGGAAGCATCCAAGCGAAGAAGGACCGAAAAAAAGTCGTTTGGAGAAGTTAAAAGTGAAGACAATGTTGATTTGTTTTTATGATTCGAAAGGCATAGTGCACAAGGAGTTTGTACCAAGTAGTCAAACAGTCAATGCTGTATATTATCATGGTGTTATGAAGCGTCTTTTGGCGCGTATTCGTCGTGTGCCCTCTCAATATCGTGAAAATGTCAGCTAGCGTTTGTTACATGATAATGCACCATCTCGACGCTCGACGGTTATCATTGATTTTCTAACCACAAATGGCATTTTCACCATCAACCATTTATCATATTCACCGGATTTGGCTCCCTGTGATTTCTATCTATTCTCCAAACTACATTTGCCGAAGAAAGGACAGCCTTATGCCGGCATCGAAGCGATTAAAAAGGCGTCGACAACGATCTTAAAGGATATCTCTAAAGATGAACTTAAAAATTTATTCGACATATTAATTGACCGTGCAAAATGTTGTATTGAAGCCGAAGGCGACTAGCTTGAATAAAACATATTAATTTTATCAAAATAGTAAGATTTTGTTTTTATTTAAAAAAAAGTTCCGTTTCCTCTGAATACATATTGAAATAAAACATTAAAGTATCGTGTTTATTATACATAAAATATTAAATGAAAACTTCTTTTTTGATTGGTAATGTACAATCATATGTGAATAATCTAAGAATATCTTATATCACAATACAACACACCGTTTATTGTATGAGATCACTAGAGAAAACTAGTAATCTATAATCGTCCTTCGAGTCGATAAATTGCACGTAGAACAATGGTTTTGAAAACGCCACGAATATAATGCACGTCTATCTAGTCTATATATTATTACATACTTATATAGTTCACCCGGTTCTTCCGGAGTTCATTTCTCTTTGTTCTTGCGAAATCGATCGCGGAGAAAAGATATATACCTATCTGTCGTCACGTTCTTTGTGAAATAAAATTTAATAATGCGAAACATGACAAATGAAATTAATAAAGCAAAAGTTTATGAAAAGATTGTGATGAAATTGTTAGGTTACATTTTTTATGCACATTTATTTAAAAAAAATTATAAATCATAGTTATCTAAAATGAAGCGTCGTACACACTCCCTGTCACACACAAAATATTTTCTTTTGGAAAAAATACAATGATGATTTATTCGTTTAAAAAGTGCAGCAAATGATTATGTCTCTGATTGCAATAGTGCTGAGGCGGCGCCTTAAATGTACTAATGATGCAAAGCTGTTTCCTGTCATCGTTAAATTTGACTTAGGGACTACAAATAAACGCACAAAGCCAAATCACCTAATTTGTACGAGGATGTAGAAGATAAAAAAAATAATTTTGGTAAAAAAAGTGATGGCAATTTGTTACGGCTGAATTTTACAACGCATATTTATTTTATTTCATTTTTCAAGTTTTATTTCGATTCAGTTTCATCGAATGTCGCGTTAGTTATTCTCATATATTTGTTTATTTCATCGTAAATACTGCATTTAGTTTATGAATATTTTATGGTAATTTCTTATTTGATTCAATGGCGTCTTTTATTTAATCTGCGAAAACCAAGTTTATTCATGTTGCGATTTTTTTTATACGGCTGTATGTATGCCACGTGCATCATACTAGTATATCTATCTTACTCCTGCTTGCATTGATAGAGCTGCAGAGGAATGCGGTTACTCTCTGTCTGCATGGGTATCGGACTAACGCGAGTTGTTTTCTCGAACATGACCTGATCGTGCAATTTGGCGTGGACTGCGCGATGTACTTCTGTATTCTTTAGACTCCTTTATAGAAGGATAACTGGAACTTTGTGCATACATTATGGTTGAGTAACCATTGGTCTTTAGATGATTTGTATACTATCACATGGAAAAGATCTTTCAAAACCCGCCCACCAACGAAGGTATGTCTCTTATTAACGCCATTTGCATATAATGGGTGTTTTTTAAGCTGCATGAGAACTATCGATATCGATAACTATGGTTTGACAGCTAATATTGTAATACTGTGTTGACATTTCTTTTGTTCAGTAAGGTTTCGCAAGTTATCATGAATCATTTAACGCCAGAACAACGCTTTCAAATTGTGGGAATTTACTTTGAAAAACATATATCTGTTCGAGAAGTTCATAGAGCACTTCGTCCATTTTTACGGTCAACATGATCGGCTTAGTGAGCAAGTAATTCGTACAGTTATTGATCGTTTTCGCACTAATTTTACTCTACTTGATTCAAAACCGTCAATAAGACAAAGAAATGTGCGTACCGAAGAGAATATGGCTGCTGTAACGCGAAGTATTGAAGAAGACACCGAAATGTCGATTCGTCGTCGTTATCAACTTGTTGGCCTTTGTTATTCGAATACGTGGAAAATTTTACGTAAGGATCTACTTACGTGCCTTACAGCTCGTGCAAGAATTGAAGCCAAACGACCATCGTATGCGTCGTATTTTTGCTGAATGGGTTCATTTGAAACTGGCCGAAGATGAGCATTTGTATCAAAGAATTGTGTTTAGTGATGAAGCTCATTTCTGGTTAAATGGCTATGTCAATAAGTAAAACTGCCGCACTTGGAGCGAAGACAATCCTCAAACCGTTAAGGAATCCATCACATCCATTAAAATTGACTTTTTGGTGCGGTTTACACGCTGGCGGCATCATCGGTCCTTATTTCATTCGAAATGAGGGGAGGAGCTGCCGTTACGGTGAATGGCGAGCGCTATGGAGCCATGCTGGCTGAATGTTTGTTTCCCAAAAATTAATCAGCTAATCTTCGTGAAATTTGATTATAACAAGACGGCGCAACTGGCCGTACAGCGCGCTTAACAATCGATTTATTGCAAAATCAATTTGGTGACAACTTTATTTCCACAAGTGGTCCTGTTCACTGGTCCCCTTGTTCGTGCGATTTAACGCCTCTGGATTATTTTTTATAGGGCTATGTTAAGTCATTAGTTTATGCCGACAAACCAGCAACTTTTGAAGCATTGGAAGCCAATATTCGAGCCACCAATGACGCTGTACAGTCAGATTTATTAGAAAAAGTAGTCAAAAATTGGACTAATCGTATGGACCATGTAATTCATAGCCGCGGCGGAAATATGCCGGAAATCATATTTAAAAAATAAATGCCATGAAATTATCTACCAGATTATAATAAAAAAATTTCATTCCAACAATATTTCTGTCTTGTATTATCATTTTAAGTTCTCAAGCTCTTAAAAAAAACATCCATTACATTTTCTGATTGAAGTGTATTCTTCTAAGGTTTTATTTTATTAATTTTCCGTACTTGTCGGCTTTTCCTTTCCTTGCGGCAACATTGTTAGGTCAGTTCTATGTCAAAAGCAGTTTTATGTCAAAAAAACATAATCTATATCATTGGGAACACATTACACAGTTATTCAGTGCGTTTTAGAGGGTTTGTTCACATATACTCTTTAAAAGTTCAAAATTTGATTTATATTGTGCTTTTACCGGTTGTTCGCGATATGGATAGCACGCCCAGAAAACGTGAGAAGATTATGACATTAAGTGAGCACACTTCAATGACACAGGGAGATATTGCTCAGGCATGTGGTGTTAGTCAAGGAGCAGTAAGCAAGATCCTAAAGCAAAAAATTAATGCCGGAATAGTTGAAGTGAAACGAGCGGGAAAATGTGGGAGAATAAGCTAGATGACACCCCGGGATGTCACTTTTTTGGTCAGAAATAGCAAGCTGAACCCAAGAAAAACTAGTTTTGAACTACAAAAAGACTTAGCCGACGCTGAAGTGAAAGTGGATGACTCGACAGTTCGTAGGAGACTTTTAGAGTCTAGAAGAAAAGCCATTCGACCACAGAAGAAGCAACTCCTCACTCAACGAATGATGAAGCAGAGGCTTATTTGGGCCAAAAAATATGACGGATGGAATGAAGAAGACTGGAGAAAGGTGTTGTTTTCAAACGAGTCCCATTTTTTGATGAAGGGGCAGCGATCAAAATTCGTGAGAAAAAGTGGAGATGAAAAACTTACTGCGACTCACTGATGCCTATAGAAGGCATGATGAATAGCCAGAAATATAAAGAGCTACTGGATAAGTATTTGGGAAAAGATCTAAAGAAATATGAGCCAAACGGAGATGCAATTTTCCAACAGGACTCAGCTCCATGCCACAAATTGAAGGTTATGGTCAAATATTTCAAGGACAAAGGAATAACTCTCCTCGACTGGCCTGGCAATTCTCCAGACTTAAACCCAAATGAAAATCTGTGGGCCATTTGTTAGGCTAGGTTACATAAAATGGACTGTATAACGAAGATAAAATTGATAGAAGCAGCAATTCAGGTGTGGTTTCGGGTCGAGAAAATAAAGGACAACTGTCAAAAATTAATAGATTCCATGCCGAAAAGAGTTCAGGCTGTCATCGCAGCCCAAGGGGGGGCATATCTCTTATTAAATTACTAGTAATTTATAATTTTATACCATCTCATCGTGATTATATGACAAATAAACGGTTTTCTTAGTTACATTGTGTTTGATTCCATTAATTTGCACAATATTGTAACATAAATTAACCCACCATGAACAAGGGCGGCTACAAATGCGTTCGCACGCTGCGATAGCTTGCGAAGAAATGTGTATCTCGAAAGTTCTTCTAGTTTAACGTAACGATCTAAAAAAAACCACGACAAATGACGGTCCCATGCATTCTTTTTTTAAAAGACAATTAATTGTGAAACTACGGGAATATCAGCAGAACCCTTGGGCATAAAATTCGCGTCATTGAAATCTCTAATGAGCACACCATTAAGAAAATAGCAACGAAGGAAGGAACCATCATGTTAATAACCACACTTACAGTATTACTATCTAGAGGGCACTAGCGATATTCCAAAGATAAGAATGATTTAAGTCAATTTTAATTGGTTAATTTCAAAATAAAGAGCCGCTTGCGTTTAGAACTTGACAGGATAGAACCGCAAGGAGTCAAATTAAATCTAATAGAAATTATTCTTTTAAGAAATTCTGATGAATCGATAGGTGATTTGAAAAACTAACGGAATATTGCATTCACAAAAGGTGTTACATTACGTCATACAGCAACGTACAAGACATTTGTATGGAGGTCAAAATGAGCATGGAACAATTTTTAAGGTGAAATTTAACGTGTTGCTTTTGTTTTTTATTCATTTTTCGACCGTGCTATATACAAACTACTTCACTTAAATGCATGGTATTTTGGATTGTCATGAATTTTTTATAATAGAATTTACAATAGTTTCTTTAAAACAGAATAGACTGTATAACATACTGCGCCTAGATGAAGAAAGTAACGACTGCAAGTCTAGACGCAGATTAATATTTAAAAGTCTTTAAACAAAATTTGCAAATATGCAAATAATTATAAACCTAATGAATTTTTTTACTAAATATCAACTGAAACATTTACATTTCATTGGACAAAAGCAAGATATACGTGTAATACATGGTACAATCTTTGCATATCCGCTCTTAGGACATATGTACATATTTACGAGTAATCATCTTATTAACATGTTCGCTGATCGTGATCAATTATATTTACAGCAAACAAATATTCACATGTGTTTAAAAAAGCACCCACAAAAATACTAGAAAAACCAAATAAAAACAGCAGATCCTCTTAAGAACAAAACATATGTTCTCACCTATTTCAACATATAGAATTACCATTCAACGGAAGGAAATAACAGGAATTCTCCTAAGTGTTAACGGTGTTTTGACGGAACGACATACCATAGAACGTCATTTTTTTTGTCCTATACACGAGACTCTTTCTTCCCACCGCAATCAGCTTAATCGCCTTACTATAAATTATATAGTATCAACACATTATCACATTACCACGTAACACTTAAACACACAAACCTAACTGTGTGTAATATTTCTCATCGCAGAAGTCCGCAAGTGCGTGTTTATCAAAGCGTGCATTAATGAAAATGTTTTTTTTTCTTATTTATATTTTAGTTCATCTTCGTAATCGTTTACATTCGCAACGCGGAATCCTAAGTGATGACAGAAAAGACGGAGGTAATTTGGAATTCCAGGAGAGGTGACCCGGTTTTGATATCGTCGTACTTATTCAAGCGCGCATATGATTAAATGATAATGGGTGTAAAATAAGGTTGAAAATGTTATATTATGCTATCGACGTTTTTTAAAATATTCATTGATTTAATTTATCAATCAACATATAACATAAAAGCGAGTTTTTTGATTTGAAATGAATGTAGACTGCTGCTGAAATTTAAACATTCAAGTTAAAAAATTACAAAATTAATTTTAGCTATAAAACAGACAACTTTAAAATATTAAATAACCTAAAAAAAATCAGTTGCGGGCACGTCAAAATTTGAATAGTTGTTTATGTATACGAGGGTAGCCGTTTATATTTCGAGAAAAAATTTATATTATCGTACATAGTTTTACTGCTCTTCAAAATATTCTCCTTGAAAATCAATGCACTTTTGCATTCGTTTAAACCAATTCGAAAAGCATTGCTGCCAGTGTGAGGGCAGTATCTCCAAAATATGAGTTTTGAAAGCCTCAACTGCCTCTTCTGGCGCAGAAAACCATTGACCACGAAGTTTATTCTTCACGTGTGGGAACAAAAAGAAATCACAGGGTGGTATTTCTTCAAACACTTTTGGCAAATAAATAGTTGTGTATCATTCGGAATTGACCGTTCTACAACTCTCTAAAAGCACGGTTGCAACGTGACCGGTTTTTCCGAAAAAATAGGCGACTATTTGTTTTGATGTGCTTCGAGCGCGAACAACTTTTGTTGGTTTTGCCTCATCTTGGAATACCCACACAGTCGACTGCTGTCTATTATCGGGCTCATACGTATAGATCCAAGATTCGTCACCTGTGACGACTTTATAAATGTTCTTAGAAGCACCGCCATTGTATTTTTTGTGCATTTCTTGGCACCAATCGACGCGAATCCTTTTTTGAGCGGTTGCCAAATTATGTGGTACCCAACGTGAACATAGCTTCTTAACGGCTTCATCTTCATGCGGGATCTTATGCTCGCTGGTGTTACTAATAACTAGAGATGCCTCGATCTCACGATATGTTACATGACGGTCTTTCATTATCAATTCAGACACTGCATTAATGTTTTGCGACACAACAACGTTTGTGGGAAGACCTTCACGTAATTCATCGTCCAAAGAACGCCGTCCAAGTATGAATTCACTATACCAACGATATACTGTAGTTGTTTCTTTTGCACGGAAATGTCGCGAGTTAATTTCATTTTTTCGCTGACATAAAATTTTCAAGTTACTCTCAGCAATACAAATAGCGACCGCATAATAAAACTGTCAAGGTAAATATATTGTCAAAAATGACAAACTTCACGATGCAACCATCAGATCGGAGGCAACACTAACAGTGTTGCCAGTTCCTGAAATATAAGCGGCTACCCTCGTACAAATTACATTTTATGCATATACAGTTTTTCATTTTCCTAATAATAATATAATATATAATTTTGATTAGCCATTTATTGGGTTTCGTATCGTTAACATTAATTTAAAGGGATGTTGTTCGTAGATCTTTAGATTACAAATTTACTTTTTAAACTAGGGCTGCTAAGTCTTTTAAAAGATCAGTGCCGAATTTGGGGAAGATGCAATAATAACAGAAATAAAACATGATCATTCCCAGTTCTAGAATTATATATACACTGTCGCTTAAAAATTTTTGAGTGCACCTATTTATTGCACTGTTATAACTGTTTGCTCGCGTGTATATTATCATATTATTCAAATAAGAACAGTATAGCCTAACGAAAACCAATGTTATTAAATTTTAATTAAAAGGTAAACATAATACACGCATATTTTTCGGTATTTATGTATTTAAGTACTTTAGAACTAAATTATCGACCATGACCATTTTACGACCCAGGTAATGCGATTAAATAAGGCCTTTTTCTCGCATATTTTAAATAAGATTACATTAGGATATAAATCAAGTAACGAGAGAAGTATCATTTATTTTTGTTTCCAAGAGCTGTATGGTAAGTGTATTCATAAATATAACTTTTTAAGAAATATGAGTTACATACATGAAGATACAGAGTAGAATTAAGTGCCTCTTATTAAGTTTTAACGCTCTTATTTGTTATATACTGGATATGGTTATCTATCCTCAGGCAAAGTAGTCGTCAAGGATTGATGCCTATATAATAGAAGAAAGAGATGACTATATTTTAAAATAGAATTTTCTGCTTATAGCATACATTATACTAATAAACAATGTAAGTTACTAAATGACAATTGTTTTGTATCAGCATAGTACTAGGGAAACTAGAAAAAAAATGTACCTAGCTATGATAAAAACAACTAACTGTGCGTTGTCTAATAACGTTCAACAATGAAAACTTTTTTCTACCTATATGTCAAGTTTAACTTTTCGTTACTCGTTATTTTGTGCTTTATAAAATGTTTCGCAAGACAAAATGTTTTATGAAATTGCAGTGCCAGCAAACTTTTGATACAGAAACGGAGTTCTCCTAAAAATATTCTCGAATGAATGATTACACTGTAGGGGGACTAGTATTTTAAAGTGAAACATTGATCAAAACAGATTCGGTAGGGTACTGAATGCACTGAAGATGATTCATCGTTTTTTAGAATCAAACAGAAGTGATTCTTGTTGAATACATACTAAACGGGAGTTCAATAAGTTACTTATGGTAATATCAGGTTGTTACAAATGTAATGTCCGTTTTTTCCTGCAATCTGAACTGAATCGCACCTATGTGAAGACGTGTATGTTTTTGGTGAAAATTATTATTGTATTTGTAAAAAAGGGTATTTATTTTGAAGTGTGTACCTATTTCATTTCTTGGAAAGATTAATACACCTGTCCTTGTCTCGCCTATGGAAATGCTGTCGGCAAGAGATATTTGGGCAATTTACCTCTTTCAATTTAAAAAGGTATTAAATGCAGCTGCAGTAATGCGAGAAATTAATCAGATGTTTGGTGAAACCACGTGTAATGAACGCACATTACGGCGATGGTTTAAAAAATTCAGCGAGGGAAATTTTGATTTGGAAAATGAGCCTCGCGGATATGCGCGTAGCACCGTTAATGACCACGAGCTGCGTAGCCTTGCAAAAACATTTCAAGTATCCATTGCCACCATTAGTAGTCACCTTTCTTCGATTGGCAAAGTGAAGAAACTCGATCGATGGGTGCCGCACCAATTAACGGAAGCCAATAAGCTCCGTCGATTAGAGGTGGCTACCTCTTTGGCTAATCGACAGAAAGTTGAACCGTTTCTTCATCGAGTGGTAACGTGTGACGAAAAGTGGATACTTTATGTTAATCGGAGACGATCAGGACAATGGTTAGATCGAGGTGAAGCACCAAGACAGCATGCACGAGCATCACTTTACCAGCGAAAGATTATGGTGACTGTATGGTGGACCACTAAGGGTATTATTCACTATTCATTTTTGCAACCTGGTGAAATCATCACGGCAGCGTCCTATTGTGCCGAACTGGAAACTATGCATGGAAAATTGAGCCGCTTGCAGCCCTCACTAGTCAATAGACATGGACCCATACTTCTTCATGATAATGCAAGACCTCATGTTGCATGACAGACAACCAAAAACTTTCGGAATTTGGTTACGAAATTCTCCCTCACCCACCTTATTCACCTGACCTTTCGCCAATTGATTTTCATTTTTTCCGAAGTTTAGACAATCACTTAAAAAATAGGGACTTCCCTGACCGGGAGTCTGTAATAGCAGTGTTTGAGCAATATGTGAGCCGTCAAAACCTAGATTTCTTTTCAAAGGGAATTTTTCAGCTTCCAGGCCGTTGGCAACAAACTATTGATGTAAATGGAGACTATTTTGCAGAATAAATATTTATATTTTTTTAAATTTAGACTTTTTTTATTCCTTACAAAATCGGACATTTCACATGTAACAACCTGATACATTAATAAAATTACATACGGCTACTGACTAAAAACGTCCAGATTTCCATCAAAAAGAAGTCCTCCTTCTACGAGACAATGTGCGAGTTTACAAGCTAGTTAAATTCCAAACCACCCTATCAGTGTAGCTTCTTTGATCTGGACTTCTCTCCATAATCTGGACTTTTATTTAGAAATTTGAAAAAGCATCTAAGAGCACTTAATTTTCCTGCGATAATCAATTGAAAGAGGAGATTTGTGCTTATTTTAAAGACAAACATCAACAAAGAAATTATATTATTTGATGGAATAAAGTCGTTGCAGTGTAGATGGCGCAAATGTATTGAAGTTAAAAATAAAATTATCCAAAAAATTGCAGGTCTTTGTTTCATAATTAAGAAGAAAACTTTTCTAGTTTCCCTCGTATCTATATTTCTTTTGCTAATATTTCAATATATTCTCCTACTATAAGGTGAACTGAAAATTAATATGCATCTTTTACATAAACGTTTAATAATTTTTTCAAAGTTGAAATTTGCACGTACTAATGATAAGATACTCAGAAAGATCCCGAATCCGTCAATATACTGTTGATAGGAAAATGGTAGCGGAGATTTTACGTTTCAAATAACCTTTTGTGGATTTAGACAATACTGATACGCATTCTATACCCAGCTCCTTCTTTCAATTATAACACTGTAGAGTCTCACAACCAATGAAGGAGATGGAAAACATCCTTTCTCAAACCCTTTTACGTTAGGAATTGCTTGGAGATGTAATGTCAGGGACGCGAAGGGAAAGGGAATAGGCTAAAACGGAACTTCTCGCTTTAACAGCACTTCTGAAAATTAGTTTTCGCCACTCGACGATGACAGAAGCGCTGTACTAGGTGACGTATATACACTGGGCGAGATTGGTTTATTTTCGGCATTGGAATATTGTTGATGATTCTCTTTTGAAATCGGATAAATAATGCGTAGAATTGTTTGTGTTGCGTTCGTTAAACGTGATCTTGTGTTTAGAAAGATGGAAATATTTCTTCTTGGAGTGGACGGGGTTGCCTGCTAATTATTATAGAAAAGGATATCTTACAAGTATCTTGTTTTTATAACAAATAAATCAACGCCCGTTTCGTTCGAGAGTATAATGCGATTGCGATGTTGTGAACAATACAGTAATGTGAATATTAAAATTTTTATACTGTGCATTGTATCCTTTGTAAAGCAAACAATCGTAAAACTTAATAACGAGAACAGTTTTCATTACTTCTTGACTTAATGTGAAGAAGACAGTAAAGTACATATTGTTGCAGTTTTCTTTTTCTTACTTGGAAAACTTACTCATAAATAGATGTATTGAAAAACAGTATTTTCTTAATGCAAATTTCATTATAGTTAAAGCACCAATAATGTAACGTATATTTGTCTTGGTTTTGCGATTACCATCGCCAAAGATGATCTGGGGTTGAGTATCTTGCAGCAAGTGGTATTAGGTATCAAGGTACATCAGAAAATGCAAATAACATATTATTCCCCTCGATTATCTACGTACTTGGTACCGTAACCTACCTCATATTCTTTCAGTTATTATTTAAGAAATCGACCAGAAATGTAGTAGCACTAGTAATTAATAATTGCACAGTGTTGTTAAATTTTATTGTGTGAGGTTTCCTTTATACTAACATTATAAACTTCAGCGAGGTTCTTCCTATGAATATCATAAGCACGTCAAGTTTTTTTTCCTATGAATTATTGAAGGTGCATCGTAACTACAGGGGTCACATTTGTCTGCGCACCAGATCCGTAATAAGATATACCGAATATTTACGACGATTCATCCAAAGCCGATCGCTATGCCCAGTTAAATGTTTGTATATTGGTACTATTTACTTATGCACCTACTGTTTCGGACCCTATCCTGTCACGTCGATAAAAATTGATCTATCTAATCATTACTACTTGAATCTTACCTTATCAATTGTTATATACAACAATATTGACTTAAAAACATATTCACTACCGTATTCGGAAATTTGGTCAAGAGAGCAATTTAATTGGTCCTATTGCATTCGCCGATGATAATTTTAATAGATATTTGTCTTAAACACATCTGCAACTGAAGTAACGTAAGTATTATGAACAATAGATGTAATTAAACATTTTATTACACTTGATCATTTAAAAAATTTTATTGAGATTTTAGTTTCTTTGTGAATATTACTGTGGTGGTACAGTAAGTGAACAACAGTGTTCGAAATGCCCCGTGGTAAATGAATAGGTATTGCTAAATAATTCAGCATAATGACTTTACATGAAAAAGGTTATGCCAGCATGCTAGTTGGTGAAAAATTAAATCTAGTCACGTCGACAGTGAAGTACACCATTTACCGATATTAATGAAAGGCGACTTAGAGGACCGTGACCGTTCAAGAAAAGAAGAGTCCTAATTATCGGTCCTACTTCCAAGGAACAGCTCTGTAATATTCGCCAGAAAGAATGGAACAACGTTCCAGGCGAAACACCCAGAAAATTAATCGAAAGGATGCCGGGAATTGCTCAAAAAATTATCACTGCAAAAAAAACGATATTCAACAGTTTTGATAACAATGAATAATAAAAAAAATAAAACTTTCATTAGATTTTGATTTTATTTAGTATTAGTTGCCTTTTATTTTTTGAATTTTAAAACTTTTGTTACTTGGTTAAATTTCAATGGAAGGTTGTGTATGTACATAGATATACCAACAACTGATGGAAGTGTTGCTTTTAAAAATTATAGAAAATTCCACGATCATATTCTCAGAAAAATAAAGAAATTTTAATTTCTATATAACTAGATGAATTTACTAATAATTAAGTACGTAAATGTTCGTAACAAATGTGACTTTAGATGACATTCAATGATTAACACTTTAGCATTACACTAAATGTATAAAAAACTATGGTCAATTCGAATCAATTTCTCATATACAAAATACATTTCTCAACAATTTTTTAAGGGCTTTTGAAAAAAGAAACCGTTTGAGTGATTAGATTATTAAAATAAATACTACATTACTAAAAATTTGAAATATCAATTTTGATACATTTTAAGCCAGCATGTAGAAACCATTAATTTAGGTTCAAATTTGGATTTATTTCGACTACAGATATGTGTTTTCCAACTTTATTATTTCTTAAATGCAATATGTTAATTTTTAAATTCATTACATTTTTATAACATTGCTCCGGACACCCACCACCTTTTACAATTATTTCGATCCATACAGTTGAGTCAGCGATTTCAAAAATATCACGAGTTCATGTCCTTAATTCTCTACGAACAAACAACGGCAAAAAGGCTATCGCCATCAATTAAAAAACTTATCTTTACTGAGCGAGAAATCGAAAACAACCAAGTTTTATTTTGGACTACTTCGGTGTCGTCTGTCTCGTCTACAAACATCGCTCTCGCTCAAGAAATGGAACGAACGAAAAGAAGCAGCCGGTAGATTGCAATGCGACCATGTAATGTGTACCACATTACGATTTGCTCCAATATAAACGACTTGGACAACAAAGACTTGGTCCGAGGACGATTCTAGCTGACGACGACGACGCTCCGGCGCTTAGCTGCACCGGATGTGGGTCAAGAACGAAATACCAAACATCGAAATAGGAGTCGCGGAACACATAACAAGGTCATGGATAACGAAAAATTCCTGCCCGGGCAAGCGCTGGTTATTAGCGCCGTTACATTATGCTATCGAGAAGATAGATGTACACGGATGAGCTCAAATAGCAATCAATACTTAAATTATACGGAGTGCTAATGAATCGATTCATTACTAGGGGCGATTCTAATAATAATTACATCATTCAAGCAATAACACAAGTAATATAATGCGAAATTTCTCCAAAAAATTATAAAATGATGTAATTTTTTTATTAATAAAACTATCATTGTACGAAAATCTATTTGGAGAAGAATAAAATAAATAAAAAAATATGTGTTACGGAAAATAAAACTTACGAAGTAATCATTTTAAAGTAGATGCAACTTTTTCGTTAATCTTCCCATGAACTAAATAGTCACTAAATAAATAAAACTTCTGTTTTTACTAAATACAATAAAAGAAACATAAAAATCATAACTTACGGATAACATATACTTTGTCAATGACAGAAATTGGGAGAATCATAGAATATATGCGTGGATTTTCCGAAAAATTTTAGTTACAAAAACAACGGCATTAAAAAAAATATTTATATTATTTCATTCTTTAGAAACAGCCAGAAAGCCGCCACATGGGCATCAAGAAAACCTCTTACGCATGAAATTGTTACTCGACGCTAACACGATGGAAATCTTTGGGGGCAAAATCTGAACTATACCTATAGTGCACCAACTAGTCTTCATTCTACTCATACTTGCCTTGGTTCTTAGGTTAACAAAGACGCATTATACCGACTTGCCAACTTTCTTACACGCAGTTGTTTGTGTACAATAATGTTCAATTCATAATGTTCAAATTCAGGATCATTTATTATTGAAAAAGATTATACAATATAGAGTTGTACGAAAAAATTGAAATGGTCAAATAAAATAAAATTGAAAATATAAGATAATAAGATATTTATCTGCATACATACATATATACATAAAACCAAAAAAAATCATACGGCGAAGCAAATGGTTGACAAACTGAAAAACATAGATAACAAAAAAATCAGATCATGTGTTGAAAATCCTTTATTATAAAAATCCTGAAGCGTACTTTGGTTTTTAGGAAATTGGTAAGTGTAGTTTTTAGTTTTATATTATCCATTTTCTTACTCAGGGATCTTACTGTAGAGTTTTACTGCGGTATACTTTGCACCAGAAATAAGAAGAAAAGGAAACAGTTCAAAGGCATAATTCTAATAATATTAAATTAATAAAATCGATATGAGAACCTAAATTAATGTCTCGTAGATGCGACGCAGTAGTAAACAATAATGGAGACTAGACTAAATATGAGTTTTCAAAAATACATAATAACAGTAATACATAGTAATAATAACTTTCTTATTATAGATCATATAAATGATATTAACATTACCAAAAAAAAAAGCATTTAAAAGCAAATTAATTAAAAAAAAACATAATATATTAAAAAAATCTTCGTATGCATAAAATCATTTATTCAAAAATAGTATTCTAGAACCCTGTCATAATTATTGAAATTTTGGAATTTCTTTTACTAATATCAGGGATGTAACGTAAATTTTAATGGAGGCTGATAAAGTAAATTAATGAATTAAGGTTAGTGTAACACCTTTCCACAATGATTTTCGTATTCTGCATTCGTATTTCGACAACTAAATTGTCATCATCAGCAGATAATCAGTGTCACACCTAGAACCTCTGCAAAAGCCGCACAGAAACGAAGTCTGTACCAGGCTTGCACAGTAGAAAGCCAAACACACATTTGCAGATTCGTTTCACATAATTTATTACTTATTTGATTGTATTGTAGTCTTAAATGAAACACTTTTCTTAAGGTACACCCCTGCTTGCATATGCGAATCTTTTCGTCGGTCATATATTACTTTTCTATGAACTAAAACAGGCATGAGTAATTGATCAGACTTACATCGGCGTTTAATACATGGTTTCAGGTTTTTGAAATATATGTGCTTTCATAGATATCTAATTCACGGTAATTATACACATTCTTACTCAAATGTAAACAATCCGCGGTTACGTTATGATTACTCTTTAGCATATGCTTGCGACTAGAAGTCTCAGGTCGAAAGACTGTCTTTATTTAAAAGCAGATAAAGGGAATAACTTAGTAACTTTGGATAAAAGCGACTATTTTCGAAGAGTAAGAAACTTAATTTCAAAAAGTCCATAGGTTGAATCGCCAAAATATCCTTTACCAAAAATAATTGGAGAGACTAAAGAAGCGTTAAAAAATATCCAAGGTTAATAACTCCTAACAAGAAATGTAGATTAAGTGTCAGTAATTCGTTGATCCCTAAACGGTATTGTTTGTCTAAAATACATACACCAGGTAATTCAATTAGACCAATTGTTTCAGACATTAACTCTCCCACTTACTTAACTTCAAAGTGGCTAGTGAATGAAGACAAAAATTTGCCCGAAAAACTTGAAAGCATTTCAGTTGCTAATTCAATAGAATTTATTCAAAGAATTTTAGTATCATTCGACGTAACGTCATTGTTTCATTTGGTACCGATTCCAAGAAAATATTTAGAAGAATCTCTTTATAAAAATAAGATGGAACTGAAAACAGTAGATGAATTTGTGCGATTGACAACTCTATGTGTGTACCAAAATTGTTTCCAATTCGAATTTAAGTTCTTTGAACAGAAACAAGGAACAATACCGGGCAATTGTCTTTCTCCATTTATAGCGGATTTAGTATGAGTAATTTTGAAGTTGAATTTAAACATATCGCTAAATATTTTCCAAGAGTTACGAGGGAGCGTTTTTATATTCGCGGAATGAGCGGGTCGTAGAGGGGTAAGTAGGCGCATTGGGGGCGTGGCCTGTGCAGCGACTCATGATTAGTATAAATACGAAGTTTCATTGTTATTAGACAGTTAGTCTTTGAGCTATCGTCAACCAAGTAACATAATCAGGAGTGAAAAGTGAAATATGGAAAAAATCGAATATCGTGCCGTTATAAAGTTCCTTACCAGGCAAGGAAAATCAGTCGCGACCATAATGAATGAGATGTCATTGGTTTACGGCGACTCTTGTCCAGGAAAAAACATGGTGTACAAGTGGCATAGTTTATTTAAACAAGGAAGGGAATCCCTTGAAAACAACCCGAGGCCGGGCAGGAGCATTGAGGTGACCACGCCAGCACTTATCCAAAAAGTTGAACAAATTGTACTCGAAGATGCTCGACTAAAGAAGAAACAACTCGCAGAAATGGTTGGAGTATCCGATAGAACAATTTTTAAAATCCTACACGATCATCTCGGCATGTCTAAGGTCAGCGCAAGATGGGTGCCGAGAATGTTCACGCCGCCGCAAAAACAACAGCGCGTAGAGTGTTCGTGTGCATTTTTGGACCTCTGTAATGAAGACAAGGATGGTGTATTGAGTGGAATTGTTACTGGAGACGAAATTTGGGTTCATCATTATGAACCTGAGTCCAAACAAGACTCCATGCAGTGGCATAAAAAGGGCACAGCACCTCCCAAGAAATTTAAAGTGTCACAATCAGCTGGGAAACTCATGGCAACGATATTTTGGGACTCGGAAGGAATATTGTTGATTGATTATAAAGATAAAGGTGTTTCTATAACCGGAGAATATTACGCTTCAATATTAGAGCGACTAAAAGAAGCCATTAAAGAGAAAAGACGGGGAAAATTGTCAAAAGGTGTTCTGCTTTTGCACGACAACGCGCCCGTCCACAAGAGCCGCGTTGCGTTAGCTGCCCTGCATAAGGTGGGCTTCGAAATTGTGAATCACCCACCCTACAGCCCAGACCTGGCCCCGAGTGAATATTACCTGTTTCCGAAAATGAAAAAAGAGCTGCGGGGTAAAAAATTTACTGCCGATGATGAAGTCAAGGAGGCAGTTTCGGCGTATTTTGCAGATAAAGAGAAATCATTTTTTTATGAGGGTATAAATAAATTAATTGAAAGATGTGAAAAATGTATCCGTCTTGCAGGTGAATATATTGAAAAAGAAAAATAATTTAGTTTTTTTATTTCCACCCCTTGTCCCCCATTCCGCGAATATAAAAACGCTCCCTCGTAAATGTAACTTAGACGATTTCATCAAGCAATTAAATTCAAATATTATAAAAAGTACCTGTAACTTTCTTGACGCTATCAAACAGCGGACTACTCTGTTTAGAGGACACCGTAATTTCAATATTTTTCCAGGTATAAAACCAAATTGTGTCGGAATCAAGCTATGTTTTAATAGGTGTGATATCAGTCGCCTGTTTATAATTTTCTCAGAAATTTTTGAAAAGGATGGTAAAAGAAATACTGGGCGGTAGTTACTTATGTATGTCTTTTATGCTTCCTTTCTTATGTATCGATACAAGTTTGGATATTTTCCAATTATTTGGATATATACAGGATGTAAACGATAAATTTCGATGTACGTTAGTAATAGATATATAAGATAACAATTCATATCCATTAAAATTTTTAATCTATGGAAAGTTTATTTTTTGTGGAAATTTAAGAACACGAAATGTTCAAATACCGTCCTGAATTCAGATTGAATCTAAATAAATAAATAGAAATTACATGTTGTCGATTTGTCCCCTTTACATTTCAATAATTAACAATAATATAATGCAATGTGTCTTGTGTTTTGAGTTCACAAACATGTAATCATTTATTAACTGGGCATAACAATCTCGACAAATTTTCTTATGTGTCAGCTGTTTTATTACTTTTATAACTATCAAGCCATTGATCTTCGTAATGTCACGAAATATATACATATACAATAAAATCAAGTTTGATATGGAATTTGTAATTTAATTTATAAATATGACTTTCCAGTTTAACCGATATAATTACTTAATGAATTTTTATTGTAATATATTAATTATATCGATTGTAGTAGAAAATCATATTTATAATATTAAAGTCACGCCAAGAAATAATAAATTACATTTGAAACTTGTTCTTCTGCATCTACTATCCTACGTGGTCTTCACGACTTCAGAGCAATGTACCATTTGTACATCGTTTGTAAGATTATTTTTCATTTGCTTTACCGTATAATAAGACGATACCTGTTAATTCTTGTAATTCTGTTAATTCGTAATTTGAACATCTTCAACTTTCACCACTTCGCTTTAATGGGAGTAGCAATGCAGTTATAAAGATATGATTTGAGCATTTGTAGATTTACGGAATGAATGTCCGAGTGAACGTATTGAGTGGAGAAGCTACCGGGTTCTCTGTTGTTACAGGGGCCCTAAATCCCAAAAGGAGGAGAGGCTGCGGAGAGATTCCACCGGGAAGAGGAAGGCCTGGACTGGCGAACGGAGACAAGAGGACGGTGAAGAACTTAACGGAATTGTGAATAATATTTAAGCAGAACGCGGGCTAGGCCCCGTTTAGAGCTTCGGATAAGACTAGTTTAGATTTAGATAATTAGTTTTGTAGTAAGTAAAGATTAAGGTTAGGTTACATCAGGTGTAGTGCCACAGGCGTAGCACCGGAAGTTTTTCTAAATAAAGAGTTATAAAGATATACTAAATTTGCTAGAGTCGGATTGAGCCACGCGTATTTATTAAATAATCTTTTCTTTGATCTCGTTCGAGAGAGAGCTTTCGTGCATTGGCATTTTATGCTTAATACTATTACAGTTATTATACAGCGTGTTTCATAAAGAATATACGTATTACAAACTATTATTTTGTCCAAACTATCGATAGTTGCGCCTCGGCTCGGCTATTGGAGAAACTAATACATAGTCTAGTTTATTTAATAGCCGCTAGATGTCAGTTGTCCTCTGTTTCTCTTGGTAACCGTCATATGTTTAAAATGGCTACTCCGCTGCAGAAATCATTTTATGTTCTCGAGTTTGCGAAGTGAAATACCGTGATTACAATGCAAAGACGTTTCAGGTTGAGCTACCAAATTGATCCTCCGAATGGGTGGAACATTCGCAGTTGGTATCGACAGTTTGTAGATACAGGATGTGTATGTAAAGGAAAGAGTCCTGGCCGCGCTCGTGTTTCTGAAGAAAATGTTGGACGAATTCAAACTGCTTTCCAACGTAATCCTTTAAAATCAACTCGTCGTGCCAGTCGGGAGCTACAACTGCCTACAACAACAACTTGGCGGGTTATGAAGCCGTACAAGTTACAGTTATTACAAGCTTTGCGCCCTGATGACAAACGGAAACGTGTAACATTTTGTAATGAGATTCATGATGCTATTGACAATGATAACACTTTCGCACAACGCATCGTGTTCAGTGATGAAGCGATTTTCCATGTTAGTAGTCTGGTAAACAAACATAATGTTCCAATTTCGGGTCTACATAACCCACATGTAGCCATTGAACATGTACGAGATTCGCCTAAAATCAATGTGTTTTGTGCGATATCCCTATCATCTGTTTACGGACCATTCTTCTTTGATGGAAACACGGTTAACGGTCAGCAGTATCTCGCTATGTTACAAAACTGGTTGTTCCGAGGCTGCACGAAGACTTCATTTTTAAATAAGACGGGGTACCCCCTCGCCGGAGTCACCAAGGGCGTGAATATCTGAATGAAACTCTACCGAACCGTTGGATTGGTCGTCAAGGAGCTGGCGACTTAGCATGTCTCAGCTGGGCTTCACGGTCCCGGATTTGACACCCTGTGACTTCTTCCTGTGGGGTTTCGTTAAAGACAACGTCTATGTACCACCACTCCCACAGAACCTGGAAGAGTTGAAGAACCGGATTCGTACTGCCATAACATCAGTGACGAAGGACATGCTTGCCCGAATATGTGAGAAATTTGAGTATCGATGTGATATTGTTCGTGTCGCTGATGGAGGACATATTGAACATCTCTAATCTGAACTTGAGAGGTTCGTAAATATGTGTGTAAAGTTTCATATTTGTATGTCTTAAAGTTTAATAAATATATGCATTCGAAATACGTGTATTCTTTTTGAAACACCCTGTATTTATTGTTTTATTTATTGCAATAAAATAGGAAACTTAATAAAGGTATTAAAAATGTTTAAATTCTCTTTCCTATAATTTAAAGTAGACGTAAACGGTCTGAGTAATTATGTGAAAGTTAGCAAATTGTATTAGTACTTAGATGTCATTACCTCTAATTATTTAGGGATTTACATTCAAATGTTCTGTATAGGTTAATGCTATGTCTAATTAGTGCGACATGAGCAATTCAAGTTTAAATATAGAAAAGATAAATTTAGTCGTCCACAGTCAAGGTTGTAAGAAAAAATAATGCTTATCATAAATGAAAAGGTGTTAAAAACGTATTGATCACGTATTCTAAAATGTTTTTCAAATTATTTGATTGGCACATATACATTATTTGACATTACAAAGTCAAGCATTTATACAATCACACGTGGATTTGCTTTTATTAACATAAACAAATATTTCAAAGCAACTACGATAAAAAAACTCTTTTTTCAACATTTTTAAAATTATTTTACGGAATCTCTCATACGCAAACGAATGTAAAGCATTTTTATGAGAAATTGAAGTATGTACACTACCGTCTATATTAGTTCGGACACTCAAATTTAAAAAAAAACGGAAAACAGTTAAACTAATTTATGTCAAATCTTAAAATTTTTATTGCATTATTGTTTATAGATGTTCATAAAGTATAATAATAAAAATTAAAGTAACCCTAGCGTTAAATAAATAAAGATATCTTAAATATACCGCTCATCGAAGAAACCCCCTTTTGCGCGAAGAAAAGCCCGTACAATTCGAGGCATTCGTTTCACGAGTTTTTCAAGGACTCTATTCGGTATACTATTCCATTCTTCTTGCAATATGTTCTACAAGGGATTTACTGAGATAGGACACTTTTTGGACCTTCCAATCCAATTCATCCCACAACAATTCTATGGGGTTTAGGTCGTCGGGACTTTGCGCTGACCATGTCATTATTTGTATGGTACTATTATTTTGTCCGTTATTTAAGAAATTCTGACGTATTAGTGTTGAGTGTTTGGTATCGTTGTCCCGCATAAACACAAAATTTTCGCCGATTAAACGTAGCCCCGATGGTATTGTATTTTCTTGTAATATTTCTAAATAACCCTCGCAAAAAATCCTCGATACGCTTCAAGTCCCCTGTGCTGGCGTGGCAAAAACATCCCGAACAGGTACAGAACTTCTTCCTTGTTTGACGTTTGGCACTATACAATCCCGCAGCATTCTTCGACAAGTCGTCATTCTTACAAAAACACACCTTAAGTGTCCAAACTTTGATTCATCAGTCCATTTAACCCTTTTACAGTCATCCAGTGGCCAATCTCTGTGTGTTTCTGCCCATTGTTGTCGTTTTTGCCTGTTTCCCCGTCGAAGTGTGGTTTTCTTTTACAGCAATGCGGTTGTGAAGACTTGCAGCTTTTAATCTTCTTTTCACCGTAGTAACAGAAATTTAACTTGCACGGTCGCTATTCATTTCTGCGGCGATTTTGAGTGCTGTCAGCCTCCTATTTCGTTTACAGTAATTTTATGCGCTCATCGTCGGTGTGAGATGTTATTCCCTTACGACTTGAACGTGTCAGATTTTTTAAACAGGCTGTTCGTTAATGTTGCTGAATGATATCACTAACAGCCGATTTATTACATGTGTCTTTTCGGAAATTTGACACACTGAATAACATTCTTAATGAAAAGCAATAATTATAGAATGTTTTTCTAAACTTGTTGATTTTCCTTTCGGCATTTTAAGAAGTTCACATAAAAAATACGGTCTTATCAGTGATGCGCACGCTAGCAAGTTTATTTGAAAATTAATCCATATTTCGGTACACAAGACTTTTTGGGGTGGGGGGCAGGTAAGTTTTGCTAGTTTTTTGCTTGCAATATTATCTCAAAAGTAATCGTATTTATGGCGGTACGGACTATTTCAGGAATGACTGCAGTGAGTCACAAAATATAATAGTTATTTGTAGATGTTCTAATAGATATATTTGCCTGCAGTTGATTATAAATCTTGCAAAGGACCTAACGTAAATATATTATTTATAGATGGTGTTTTTTTAAGAGCTTGAGAATTTAAAATGATATACAAGACAGAAATATTTTTGGAATGAAATTTTTTTTTATTATAATCTGGTAGATAATTTCATGACATTTATTTTTTAAATATGATTTCCGGTATATGTCCGCCGCAGCTACGAGTTACATGGTCCATTCGATTAGTCCAATTTTTGACTACTTTTTCCAATAAATCTGGCCATATGGCGTCAATGGTGTCTTGAATATTGGCTTCCAATGCTTCAAGATTTGCTGGTTTGTCGGCATAAACCAATGAGTTGTCACCAAATTGATTTTGCAATAAATCGATATGGCAAATTGCGTCGTCTTGTTGGAACCAAATGTCGTCGATGTTTATCTGATTAATTTTTGGAAACAAAAATTCAGTCAGCATGAATCGACAGCGCTCGCCATTCACCAAACGGCAGCTGCTTCCTCATTTCGAAAGAAATAAGGACCGATGATGCCGCCAGCGTGTAAACTGCACAAACAGTCAATTTTAATGGATGTAATGGTGATTCGTTAACGGCTTGAGGATTGTCTTCGCTCCAAATACAGCAATTTTGCTTATTGACGTAGCCATTTAACCAGAAATGAGCTTCATCAGTAAACACAATTCTTTGATAAAAATGCTCATCTTCGGCAAGTTTCAAATGAGCCCAATCAGCAAAAAATTCGACGCAAACGATGGTCGTTTGGCTTCAATTCTTGCACGAGCTGTATTTTATAGGCACGTAAACCAAGATCCTTACGTAAATTTTTCTACGTAGTCGAAGGACAAAGGCCAACAAGTTGATAACGACGACGAATCGACATTTCGGCATCTTCTTCAATATTTCGCACTACAGCAGCAATATTCTCTTCGGTACGCACATTTCTTTGTCTGTTCATGGTTTTGAATCGAGAAGAGTAAATTTAGTGCGAAAACGATCAATAACTGCACGAATTACTTGCTCACTAGGCCGATTATGTTGACCGTAAAATGGACGAAGTGCTCTATGAACTTCGCGAACAGATTTATTTTTTCCAAAGTAAATTTCCACAACTTGAAAGTGTTGTTCTGGCGTTAAACGATTCATGATGACTTGCCAAACCTTACTGAACAGAAATGTCAACACAGTATGACATTATCAGTTGTCAAACCATAGTTATCGATGTCGATAGTTCTCATGCAGCTTAAAAAGTACCCATTATTTAAACGCAATTATATATTTTTTTAGAATAGTTTACTAAATTTCACTAGCTGTCCGAACTAATATGGACGCTAGTGTACGTAAAAAACCTAAAATAGCGGCCATAAGAAGAAAAAGTTACTGAAAACGCCCATAGAAATACAAAGACATTTTGTACAAATAATCTATAAATTTCACCAAATTAAATATTAAAAATCCAATATATATATATATATATATATATATATATATATATATATATATATACTAAAAATGATGCATGAATATGAATGCACATATTTTATACACCCCTTGGACTAACATTTTTAAAAATTACTTAAAATAAGAAAAAAAATGAAAGAAACAGCATTTAATTTCAATCAAAATATTTAGAATGAAAATATAATTAAAATGACTTCAAAGTGAAAAAAAAAATAAAACACTTTCAAGGCTACATGGTTTTATAAAAAGGTGAAAAAATAGGTTACAAAAGAAACACAAATGATCTGAGTGGTTATAATATTAAGTTTATACAATTACATATCTCAAGAAGCATATTTGCTTTTACGCGCATTATTAATTTCTCCTTTAAACTTGGTTGCTTTCCAAAATTTCGAGAGCAAATAATTAACCAAACTGAAAAAAATATAATTATAGTTGAAGGGTACAGATACTGTCTGATACTGATAACAATTGTTATATATAGATTGTATTAATAAAAAAGTCAAATCTGTATTTTAATTGTAATGCAAATTTTTATCAATATTATATACATATACACTCCCACTCATGGAAGACACCCAAGACACTTGATTAAATTGTATATAACGATCATAAAAATTATATTAATGCCAATAAATAGTGATAGTATTATTATACCTTATTCTTAAGAAGGTTTATAATTCAAATAGGTAATTGTATTTGTATATATTCTCCAAATATATGATAGAAACCATTTTATCTAACAATAACTATAATTACCTGATATTGCATCCCAATAGCATTGTGTGATAATTCCAACTATATATAATCAGGATTAGTGGTACGGTCATTCGGAAGGGACTAAAGTCTAGGAATTTACCTGAAATGAGTCGGTTACCCTATTACTATCTCCTTGTGCCCATCAGTAGATCACTGAACGTGCTTGCGTGAAGTTGTCTATATTGTAAGCGAATAGTGTAATTTCTGTTTAAACAATATCACGCGGAAAGCCGCTTGATAGTGGAACACGATCAGCGATACTTACTTTGCATCGTGAGAAGTATTCAGTTAGCGGTATTGGCGAAAAATTAAAAGTGAAAAAATCGACAGTGAATCCACAATTCGTCGGTCGGTTTCAAGAAACTGGCAGTCTGGAAGAATGTAATCGGCCGGGACCATCGAGAGGTATTTTTAAAGCTGACGATAAAAGACTTAAATTAATTAGCAAAAGAAATAGAAAATTAACGGCACCTGAAATAATAGCCGAATTTAATCAGAGCTGTGCTAAAAAAATATCTGTGTGTGCAGTGAAACGACCATTAGTGGAAGCAAATTTACACGGTCGCGTTGCCTCACGGAAATCATTATTACGACGTGGAAATAAGCAGAAACGACTTCAATGGGCAAGCTTACACCGTAATTGGACAATCGATGAGTGGAAAAACGTACTGTGGAGTGACGAATTGAAATTTGAAGTGTTCGGGCATAAGAGAAGAATTTTCGTCAGACGATCGGCGCGAGAAAAAATGTTGCCAAATTGCCTAGCATTTTGTTATAGTTCTGTTCTGTTGTAGTCTGTGGCTGTTTTTCATTAGTCGGAATGGGAGATTTGATAAAAATAGATGGTATTTTACAAAAACAATGGAATAATATTACACCAGATGTAATAAGAAAATTAATGGATAGAATACCTCGAAAAGCAAAAGCTGTAATCGGCGCGAACGTTGGTTTCTTCGATGAAAAGAAAGTATAATTAATATAATATATAAGTATATTAGAAATAAGTTTAATGAATTGTAATTTTAATTTTTATTATATAAGAATCAATAAATATTAATTTTTGTTATTTTTTTCCTTGTTGCTTGATATAGTTGCTGTCCATATTTCCGTGAGCGGTAGTGTAACTCGAATAAAATAACCTCATAATCAATTTAAGTCTTACTAAAAAATTTCTACTGTTTTTACATAATTAATAACAATATTGCATTTCAATAAAAAGTTTGAACCTCTTCAAATAAAAATAGAGTATTACAGTCAATTATGTTTTCTAGAATGGGTATAAGTCCTATTTCTATGCCGTAGTGGTCCTACATTTCTATGCCATTAGTCGAACGTGTCGAAGGTTTTTGAAAGAATAGTTCAGGATGACAAAATTCAGAAAAACACAAAATATTAAACAACACACAAAATGGTTATATCAAAGGGCGATCAACTGCCAGAGCAATATATTTAAATAAATAATATGTCTTCGATGGCCTGTGTGTATATAAAGCTCAAAATATTATTTTACTTCTGATTTCAATAATTTATACAGATTTATTGCATAACATTGACACATAATGGGTTAATCGCTTTAAAATAAATTAATTTTAAATGTATATGACCTCCGGTAAATCTAATTCTGTTAAATTCTATTATGTTATAGCTTGGAAACCCTACATCAACATTCTGCTACTGCTTACGTGTTATTGCTCGTAAAACTTCGCCTATGTACATTCGAGTAATCAAGGACTTGAGTGTTACATGTATTAGAGCAATTTATGGAATGAAACCAACAGAGAGTTGTGTGGGTGTGTTTCGGTCTGCCAAAGTTGACAATGCCCCAATTTATATATACATGTGAGGATAAACTATAATGAATTTTTTAAAAAATACGAAACGAATCATGCACATGCTACGCGAAATAATATATTTTGCCCCCACAGACGTATTTTACAAAAATACAAAAAAATGTCGTTCACCATTGCATAAAAATATACAACCACATACCGTTTCGGATCAAGAGCTTGCCGTTGGCCCGGTTTAAAATTATTTTTAAGTTTTGGCTGATACACACATTATTGTTATAGCATAGGTCAACTGCACGCATATGTATATATACTTAATATCTATTTATATTTGTGATTGTTTTTTCGTTGTTATATATTACATATTTTACATTTTTTTGGAATGTAAATATTATTATTATTATTATTAAAGTGGTGTTCCCCAATCAGTACCCTTACTTTCTAATATATTTAAATTACTTGCTTCTCTATTCGTATATAAAGCTCAAAATATTATTTTACTTCTGATTTCAATTATTTATAAGATTTACGCATAACATTGACACATAATGGGTTAATCGCTTTAAAATAAATTAATTTTAAATGTAATGACCTTGGTTAAATTCTATTATGTTATAGCTTGGTCAACATTTTAAGAAAGTTGTAATCAAGGACTTGAGTGTTACATTTGATCATACTTTATCGTTCAACCCTATATAGATATTATAATAATTTTGTCCAAATTGTGTTATACCCCTGTTTGACAGAACAAATATTAGTTCTTGAGAAATACTTATCCACTTTTTTTGCATCTGTTCAATCAACAGTAACACTAGGCCATACCATTAAAAATCACTTCACAACTTTTGCATTACTTCATTTCTGAAATTATAATAATAATAGATAACTTTTTTAGGATGCATTGACATATTAAAGAAGTAGGGAATATATATAAAAAATGGTTTAATGGTCAAGGATTTTCTAACGATGAAGAAGTGATGTCGGCAGTTAATGGCTATTTTGAGGAGCAAGACAGTTCTTATTATAAAAAGGGTATCAAACTTATTGAACATCGCTGAGAAAAGTGTATAGAGCTGAAAGGAGATTATGTCGAAAAAACAATATATTACTTTCCAAAATTTTTTTGTTTTCTTTATAGGGTCGGGTATTTCTGGGACCACCCTCGTAGGCATAGAAGATTATAGTTATCAACTCTATTAAAATTAATAAAAGACTGGCAATTTGCCTACAAACACTTAAGTACTCTGGTTCACTATTTCTCTAAATAAAACTTGAATTTGCCGATATCTCCAAATAAACGTTTATCGTTCCTGTGTAATACGGACGTATATTGTAGTTTCAACAACTATGTTTTTAACGTAAATGGAGTATATTATATAACCTATATAAGCAAAGGACAGAAAATTGTTTGCTTGTTATCGAATTCGTTTCATACGGAGAATACTATTCTTCTTGGGATTATAGCATACATTGAGTTTTATTTAATACGCACGAATACCTGCAGTTATTTACAATTTCAGTCAATCAAAACAAAAGGACGGAAACATAATTTTCTATCGCTCTCTATCCGTCCTTCCAATTCCCAATAGCAAATACAATTTCTGCAAAACGTTCCGAACTCTCAAATTGAATTTTCGCGAAAAAATCTCCAGACACGGCTTAGCCAAGCTTCCAATATTAGTCATTTTCTGTGTGCGCAGGCAATTATTAGGGTATGTATAGTTGGCGAGTACTGACTAGAGAATGGTAGATTATTTTGTATGCAATGATGAACCAGTTTTAGTAAGCGTCCCTCTATTGCTAGGCCAAGAACAGTATGATTCACCAATATTCCCAAAGCGATTCCGTTATATCGTTTATGCTTTTTAATAACAGTATGCCAATGGTAATATATACTTATTTGGTTTCGTGACGTCACCCTTTGCGCATAATTTAATATTTGACCATTGAAGACCACGTGAGAAGAAATGTTCTAATACTTTATAACATTTAATGATAGGTAAATATTGACATAGTTGCTAAAAAATGGGAGTACTGATATGGTTGCTGAAAAATGTTTTCATTCCTATAAATGAAGTAAATTCAGGCATCAACCTACGTAATTGCTTTATTTATGAATAATCTGAAATTTTTTAAAAATATTTTCTATGAATTTTATTAAGTCCTAGTATTTATCGCAATAGAAGCATATTCACAACCGATCAATCATTTTAAATATTATATTGACGAACAGGAAGAAATTGCACAAGAGGAGACTGGGTTACCAATTTACCTCTTACAAAATCGCGATGTTTATACGCCTTCTGTTCCAAAAATAAACAAAATCTTGACAATAATTATGTTATTTATTTGAAATTTTCTTCTTTAGCAAAAATACAACGACTTGTGTATGTTATGTTCAAGAAATGCATTAGATTGTACTGGTATTGAAATTGCTTGTAATTGACCATCAACGGGGAATTCTACTTTATCAACCAACGATTTTTTCTTTTTTTATATATTTTGAAAGTTTAGTAACTTAAAAATGGGTTTACGAAGTTAAAAATGTAAATTCATATACACTACCACTCACGGAAATATGGGCAGCAACTATATTAAGCAACATTAAAAAAAAAAATAAAAAATATCAACGAAATTGAACAAAAACTAATATTTGTTGATTCGAAACCACCGTTCGGGGCATTCTTTCTATTGATTTTCTTATGACATCTGGTGTAATGTTATTCTTTTTGCAAAATATTTCATAGTTTTTCCTTCGATGCTGGACATTCCTTTCTAACTCTTCTATCGAATTCATCCCATAATAATTCAATGAGGTTAAGGTCCGGACTCTAGAGGCGAGCAAGTCATTACGCCTCAAGGTAATTTTTACACAACGACGTGTGTTTGGGGTCATTATCATGCATAAATTCAAAATTATTACCAATTTATTGGCATTAATATAATTTTTATAAAATATATAAAATTTAATCCAGTGTCCATACTTCCATGAGCGGGAGTGTATGTATGTATTTATCAGGTTTATAATAGCAAATATGGATATGTTGTCCATATTTGCTACCAGCAAGACGTTTAAAGCTTTATTGAAAATATAACCAGAAATTACAAAAAAAATGTGTCCACCATGTACAGAAAAGGGAGACCGATAAGTTATAATAATTAAGGAACTATGGTAATCAATAAAGTTCGTACAGTTTTCGGTAGTTTGCTGTAGCGACTTGTGACTTGCAGAGCACAAGGTTTTATATGTTTGGCCTACTATAAATGCGCGCTAGTCACATTTTGACTTTATGTACACTATTCTATTGTGATTTTGAAATGTTGACCAAATTTTGTGTAATCTGTTCGTATTTGCTTTATGAATTTAAACTTGGTTCTAAAGCTACAGAAGCAAGACGTAAGATATGCATGGCGAATTTTCTTCTAGGAATAAATCCTTTGAAGATTTACTCCGTTCAAGACGACCCTGCGTTATTGATAATGATGATTTGCATGCGGTTATTGAACAAAATTGGAAAGTAACAATTCGTTTACAGTTGCATTAAACTGAAAAATCATGGAAGCTGTACACATGGCTTCCACACACGTTACTAGATGAGAATAAAGATCAAATATGTTCGTCACTTTTTTCGCGTCACAAAAACGAAATTTTCTTAATCGCGTTCTCGCTTGTGATGAAAAAATGGATCTTGAACAGTAACATAAAGCGAACCTATCATTGATTGTTACCAAATGACTCTGTACCACACACCTCAAAGGCGCCACCCCATCCCCAGAAGAATTTGTTATGTGTATGGTGGACAGCAGTGGATATTCTTCAATACGAGTTTTTGAACACGGGCAAAATAATTACGGATGAGATCTACTCTATTCAACTTCAGCGCGTGCAGGGTGCATTAGTAGATCCGGTGTAGTGCCACAGGCGAAACACTGGATTATAGAACAACTATTGTTAAGTATTTAAGTTTTTTCTAAATAAAGAGGATGCTTTAGTTAAGAAACAGCCTGGGCTAGTTAATCGAAAGAAAATGTTATTCTTGCAGGACAATGTAAGACTCCATTCTGCAAGATGAACATGTGAAGAAATTTCTGCTCTAAGATGGGAAATGGCCCCATCCTTTATATTTGCTAGATATTTCTCTAAATGATTATCTTTTCTTGGCTCCAGATAATCACATGCAAAATACAAACTTTGCCAACAAAGCAGAGATTAAAGGGTTGATGGGTAGATTTTTTAATTCTAGAGACACCACGTTTTTCAAAATTGGAATATAAAAATCTACAAATTAGCTATCAGACGTTATACAATTTCTGTTAATAATATAGTAAATAAAATGTGATTTATTTACGGGAACTTTGAACTCACAAACGGCATTCGTACGGTAGAATGACCTTCTCAAATTCCGGATGCGAACCCCACAAAATATGTGTGGGCTATCGTAAAGCGGAAGCTTCGCAGTCAAGGCAGCTTCAACATCAGGCAACTTTCTCGACCTATAAGAAAGATATGGAGACAATTGCCAGCAAGTTACGCAGTAAATTTAGTTGATCGCAACGAAAAAATGCTTCGAAGCCATCATAAATAGTATTGGAGACTGGACCCTTCATTAATTATATAGTGCAAAAGTATTTTGTACGTAAATTTTAGTGAAATAATGTCTTTGTTGTTAATGATTCGTTTCATTGAAATATCAACAGCTTTTAATTTTTGTACAGACTGTAACTCAAAGTTTATTCGAGCATATCCAGAGGAAGCGTTTGTTTTTATATTTATTCCACTGTTTATTTAAAGTTTCCTTTCATTTTTCTTTTATCAAACAAGGAACATCTTCCAGTATTATATTCCCATCATCTAGTTAATTCAAATTATAGCTAACCTTAGCCCTATTGCTGATGTGAGTCTTGGTTCAAATAAAATTTCTGGAATAACTCATTCTGGGCAATTTCCCTAATTTAAATTTGATATATTAGATAATATGATTTATCTTTTAACCTGGTTGAAATGACAACAGCAGTGCTTGTAAAATTGATCGAGACTGATTTGGTACATATAAAAAGAAGTGATGGATGTTATAAATTTAATTCAGAAATTGTTTGTTACTAACATTACTTTTGAGAAACATTGGCTCAAAACTTCTTTATTTCTAGCGCGAAATGCGGCTACTTATAACTCCCAACAACATTACATTAATTAAAAAAGTATAAAATTGCATTTACTTAAACTCAAACTACCACATAACCTTACGCGTATCGTGTTTAGCCTTAGTGTTAATAATGCGAACCTTGCAGAAGCCATACACATCCCTACATCCGACATTGTCCCACCCTAGTGTAAACGAATATGTACTCACGACAAGGTATACGTTTACTGAATTACACATATTGATCGGTAAACGACGTGTTAACGCCAGTACAGAAGGGACACTCCATTTTTCCCATCACGTTTTAAAATACTCATTATTGGAATTTTATGAGGTAAATGAATTCAAAAAGCGTTGGTATTTTCTTTTAATAGATAACAGATAATGACCGAGAATTTAAGTGGTTCGATTTTAAAAATATAAATTTCCTATACCAAAGTCTCCACCGTACAAGTTCTTATATTATTGGTTTTTTTTCTGGTCATATTCTAAATAACCGCAATTTTATAAAAAAGTTAAACCGAGCTTAAAAAACTAATAGTTACTTAAACTTATTTATTTAAGTTCCCGGGAATACTGAAAAAAATTAATGCTAGGTTTCGGTTAAAATAAAATTATATATTTTTTAATGGTAAATAAATAGATATTTTTAATATAAAGTAATTAAAACATTAAATGAAATGTCAATATAAAGTATTGGATTTTAAGAAAATACATAATGATGCAAAACAAGATAATTCAGGCAAAATATTTGCAAAGTACAAGACAAACTTCGATAATATATAAACAAACACGTTAAAAATTAATATTAAATTAAAAACTGTACGCTAAAAATTCATGTGTTCCTGGTGTTACATGAACGCAGATGATTGTATTTGTTATAAATTTTAGTATCCTAATAACCAAAATATCTTTGCAGTACCTGAAGCCTATGGTATGGTATTTGCTTGTAATTTTTAGTGAGGATATTATATTAGCCATTCGACGTTTAAGTACATACAAAGATGAAAATATATTTGTTCTTGCTTGAAATAGGTTCGACAACGTCCTCTCTTCTTTAGGTTGCAAAGATATCTGACGACACTCTTTTGAAGAACGAATATTCTTCCTGTTCTAGGTGAAAGTAGCCCAGAAAAAGATACTGTTCTTGCAGCTAAATAAGAAGCCATATCTTTAAGCTTTGAATGGTGTAATTACATGTTGATAAACTCTGCTAATTCCTCCACAAGTATTGCCCAGGAAAGCTTAGTATCAAAAGTCAGTTCCAAATATTTGACATTATCAGAAACTATGAGCTCTTCATTCTCTGTCAAAAATAGCAGATGTATTTATTCTTCATTTAAATGTAGTCCAATTGCCTGAAACTACTTTTTGGTTTCCTCTAATGCTGTACTTGTTTTCTATATTCGTTTTTCCTTGTTTCACCGGTTACAATAAAGAACGTGACATCACCATACAAATATAATATATTTGTAAGAAAAGAAGCTCCAATGCCTTTTATAGGAATAGCAAACAAAAAAAAATTTTTATCATCGAAAATATTTTTATTGCTTTTTAAAATATTCTCCTTGAAAATCAATGCACTTTTGCATTTGTTTAAACCAATCCGAAAAGCATTGCTGCCACTTTGAAAGCGGTATCTCCAAAATATGAGTTATGAATGCGTCATCTGCCTCTTCCGGCGTAGAAAACCGTTGACCGCGAAGTTTATTCTTCACGTATGGGAACAAAAAGAAATCACAGGGTGCTAGATCATTGCTGTACGGCGTATAACTCATCAATTCAATGTTTTGCCCGGTCAAATATTCGATTGTTTGAACCGACCTGTGAGAGCTCGCATTGTCATGGTGGAGAATGATCTGTCGTTTTCCGTTTGTTTTCCTTATTTCTTCAAAAACTTTTGGCAAACAAATAGTTGTGTACCATTCGGAATTGACTGTTTTACAACTCTCTAAAGGCATGGTTGCTATGTGACCGGTTTTTCCGAAAAAACAGGCGGCTAATTGTTTTGATGTGCTTCGAGCGCGAACAACTTTTGTTGGTTTTGGCTCACCTTGGAATACCCACACAGTCGACTGCTGTTTACTATCAGGCTCAAACGTATAAATCCAAGAATCATCACCTGCGACGACTTTATAAAGATTCTTTGAAGCACCGCCATTGTATTTTTTGTACATTTCTTGGCACCAATCGACGCGAGTTCTTTTTGGAGCGGTTGTCAAATTATGTGGTGCCCAACGTGAACATGGCTTCTTAACGGCTAAATGTTCATACAGGATCTTAAGCACGCTGGTGTTACTAATACCTAGAGATGCCTCGATCTCACGGTATGTCACATGACGATCTAGCATTATCATTTCAGACACTGCATTAATGTTTTCCGACACAACCACATTTGTGGAACGACCTTCACGAAATTCTTATTTCAAAGAAGGTCGTCCAAGTTTGAATTCACTATACCAACGATATACTGTAGTTTTCTATAGTGGTTCATCACCATATAAAGGATTCAGTTCGTCGATGCATTCTTATTGAGATAATCCACGCCGAAAGTTATGAAAAATAATTGCACGAAAATGTTCACGTGTTAACTCCATTTTTTAACGGACATAAAATTTTCAAGTTACTGTCAACAATAGAAATAGCGACGGGATAATAAAACTATCAAGATAAATACATTGTCAAAAATGACAAACTTCACGATACAATCATTAGATCAGAAGCAACACTAACAGTGTTGCTAGTTCCCGAAATATAATATATAGGTCTCATGCAACCAAGGTTGTTCATCAGTACTTGGGGAATGTCGAAATTAAAGATTTTTGCTTGACCAGTCAAGAGCCGTAACCTAAATCACATTGATCATTTATGTGGTAAGTCAAGGCAGGGCCTAAATGACGCCATATTTTTGATCCAACTACCTCCTAGGAGTTGGAGGATTCACGACTTATAACGTATATATTTAAATTAAAGCAATTATAAAAATAGTAAACAAAATATTAGAGTATTAGTTTGTCTTCTTTTTTTTTTGTTTATAATGAATATCTATTTTTCGAATAAATTTTCATATAATAAAATTTTTAAAAATCTAAAAAATTTTTACTGGCCAGTATATTCAAGAGAGTCTTCGCATTACAATACTAAAATACATTTAAAATATATTTTCTTAAATGCAGAAAATATATTTTAAAAGATATTTCGTTGAAATTAACTTTAAGATGTGTGAATTAGTTGATAATGAAATTTGAAACTTTAGTCTACAAATACAATGGCTTTAGATATTTCACAGTGCGTCAATTATGCCGGCTGTTTAAGCGAATACTGACAAACAAAAACCTTAAGTCGCACCGTGAGCGAAGACGTAATAATAACTTTTGATCTACCGAAGTCCTTCTGTTATTTGCGTTAAACTGTTGGGGGGTCTGAAAGCATGAACTATTTCTATTACATTAGACTTTTTGGTTGTGTTTGTTTTAAAGCTAAAGAAAAAGAAGAAATGGGAATACTCCTAAATAGGAAGTGTAGTAGGACACCGAAGTTAAAAACAAACCTGGAAGGTCTGCAAACATCGATTTAAAATCAATATAATAATTGTAAAATATTACCTAATGGACTTAAAACGACGAAAGCTAGTGTTGTTAGGTCTTGAAAAAGAAGTAAAGGCTAAGTTTTGTAAAAACTTGATAAATTTACTTATAGAAGGCTGGAAAATGCTATAATCATCAATCGGAGTCTAATTTTGATTTACCTGGCAACAAATGACATATCTTTGTACTTAGAAGAAAGTGTTCTAAATGCTAAAATGGCTAAGCATGTGAATGTAAATATATCTTTAACGAATTTTTCCAAAACAGTGGACTGGTAAATTGATTAAAATGAATGAAAGAACAAAAAACGCCACATTTACAAATTCTAAATGATGCTGTGCCATATATTAGTGGGAATTAATTTATCAGCCACATAATAACCCCAAACAACTTTCTACAACTGCAATAATTTTTTGAAAGGCTATGTAATGAAAGCACATTTTCTTTAAAGGAGTAGTTGTCCCAAAGCTCTGATTATAACCCCATTCAATTATTATAGAAGAATTTGGAGCAAATTCCATGTATTTATCAAGCCGTTATGAAAGAAAAACCCTAAACATTTTATTTAATGAGAACAGATATATACACAGTACTGTACAAAAGAAATAAGCACCTTCTTGAATTGTACAAGAAACTATTATAAAACGATAAATAATAATCGTACACAAGTAGAAATTTTTTTTAATGTATAAAAACTAACACTTATCGATATTTAAACATAAACAACTTAAATTTTCAATTGTATGACCACCTTCATTTTTTATGGTATCCTGCATTTTGCTTGGTAGGCTTTCCATTAATGAATTAATGAAATTTTCAGGAATATTGTACCACTCTTCCTGTAGTATATTCCACAGTTAATTTTTGATTTTTGGCCCCCTTTCACACTTTTTTCTGTCATGATAATCCCACACATGATCAATAATATTTAAGTCAGGACTTTGAGGTGGCCATATCATAGCCTGCAGTACCCTATTTGCTTCCTGCTGTGTTAAATAGGTTTTCACAACTTTTAAGGTATGTTTGGGATCATTATCTTGCTGTAGAATGAAATTATTGCCATTAAGTCGCTGCCCTGATGGTATGGCATGTTCTACTAATAGCGTTCTGTATTTCTCACCAGTTAATTTGCCCTCTATTTCTACAATTTCACCCACACCTGCTGCCGAAATACAATCCCAAACTTGGATATTGCCTCCTTCATTCTTTATGATAGTGTGTAAACATGGTTCAAGTGATATTCAGATTCGTCAGTCCATAGTACTTGTCACCACTCATTATATCCACCAGGTTCGTGGTCTCTGGCATATTTTAATCGTTTCCCTCTATTACCTAGTCCCAGTAAAGGTTTTCTCAAGGCCACGCATGCCCTCAAGCCTGATCTGAGTAAGTATGGCCTTACTGTTGAAGCATATACCGAAGTAACAGATATTCGCGCAGATCTTGAGCTACTTCTGCGCTAACTTTCTTACGATTTCTTAAGGAACTAACATTTAAAAACTGTACATCAGCTTTACTGAGCTTTTTATGCGTCTACTCTTTGGTCCATCACTTGCACTGCCGGTTTCAGTCATTCCTTTTATTGTTTGTTGCACGGCATACCGGGAACATTTCACTATTTTTGATATTTTCACTTGACTATAACCCTCTTGATGTAAAACAATAATTTTATTTCCGTCCAGTAATGCTATTTTTGGCATTTTCTATCTACTATAATAATTTACAGCTCACCATTCTTTCTTAAAATGAAAATTTCACTCGTAGGCGCGTGTTTTAAGAATCTAAATAAATTCTATTGTGGAACCGCTCTGTATCATTTCTACCACTGAATTAAAAACATGGTCTTATAGATAAATAACCCTCCCTTGAAATTTTATTGCAGAGCATAAAATTTATTACTTTAATCCTCTTATCAGGCGGTGGATCTCATCCTTACGCGGAAGTATGATGTTATAAACTTGGAAATTTCCAGTGATTATATTTCTACCAATAAGTGAATCGTTCTTGGAAAGATGTATTAAGTATTATAAATTAAATTAACCTAATAATTATTAGTAAAAACGTAAATAAGTTTTGTAAAATATTGTTAGATGCTTCTTTCTTTTGCACAGTACTGTATATACATCTGTTAATAATATAATATACATTTTCACACACACAATATAATTCTTAAAGTGCAAAATTGCATTAATACTGTGAAAACTGTGAATAAAGTTTTATTTTTTGTACAACAATATTACTATTTCGAACTGGCATAATTCCGCCGTAACCTATTTAAAAGTAATAAGTTTTTCAATCAGCATAATTAGATCATTCAAATCAATTCAGAATTTTGTTTTTATGTAAAAAAGAATGTGCTTGGGAGGTTGGAGTTGGAAGACGCAGTGCATAGAATAGCATAATCGAAGGACCTCTTAGAATGAAGTTCCTCAGTTCTCTTTGAGCAGAACTGCGGAAAACGTATTTAATGGGGTCCTCAGAGAGGACGAGTCTCTCTCATGCAAATCAAGTGTTTGTCTCTGGAAGGAAGAGAGCTTAAGTTTCTCCCTACTTGCTGTGCCTGTGGCCGTCACTTTAGGTACTAGAAAATCCGCAACAACCCTTCACAATAATTCTATACAACAAACGAATACGAGAAAGAATAATCCACAATGTCGGGAAAAATCTTGCACTTGGATTTATTTATGTTTGTTATTTGGTATATTGAAATCGGAAAATTCAGCAATATTTTAGTTTAAATATTAATTTAATTAGTTAATAATATATGCTCAAAGGCGTACGAAAGAATTACGACAATTAGATTTAAAAATCTCCAATTTTATAGTGAAGATCATAAATTTTTAAAGAGCGGAAATAGTAGTGTGGGTTTATTTACACTTTACAGTTCTATTTATAATTTCTAGACTCACTTTAATTTCCTATAAAAGTAATAAAATAAATGGCCACATAATTTGTAACATTTAGGTTCATTCAAATAAGTGACAAATTCGTGGTCTAATACTTTATAATAAACCGGTAAAAGAAATGTTTCTACAAAAATACAGACATTCGTGACAAAAATAATAAACAAATTCGTATTTCTTTTACATTTAAAAATAGAAATTTAATTAATTTAAAGCTGAATAAAGATTAAGAAAGCGAAATTGCCGGGAATCTAATAAAATTGTAGAACCGAAGAATATATTGAGGTCTAGAAAAGCGAGCCTCTACCAAATAATAAGACCAACTGTTACATGTTTGCACTAAAAAAGCAATATTGGCATGAATAATTCTAAGATTTATGGGAAAACAAAAATAGATAGATAATATTGAAGAACAAATAAGAAATTATAGGAACTCTTTAAAATATTCAATATTATTTAAAGAAAAAATTAGTGCGAAAACAGATAGATGACTTCGACATAGTTGGGATGTCTGAAAAAAATTAAAAAAGTTGTTTTAGATTTGTAATTCATACCTTCAGAATTAAGATAGAAAAAGCAGAAGACGTAGCAGAAAGAGGTGATTGGAAGAGGTTGAAAAGAATCTGGCGGAAGAACACAACCAAAGAAAGATGCAGTCCGGAACCACTAAGACAATTAACCTTCTACGAAATGTAAGGCAAAGTCGTATTGTTTAATTGTTTAATCTATATGTACATAAGTGATAATGACGCGCACAGGCACTAAACTTAACAAAACTATTTCACACATATGTACACTCGTAACAAAGAATTGATAACCTCTAAAGTTCCGATTCTGCAAGACTAGCTATACTTTTACTATGAACGAATTATATTCATCATTGTGAGCGAGGGAGGGAGATTATATATATGTAACACATTCTTTTTTAAAATAAGAACATCTTCCATTTTGGGGCATCTGTTATGTGCGGTAAAACACAAAAATATATTGTTTGAACCCACCGATTACTGGAAATTGTTTTTCAGGTGCAAATATGTATATTGTAATGTAGAACTGCGGTAACATGCACAGTCTATCGCAGAGAAAGCCGAACTTTATTAAAATAGTCATCAGTAGCGCCATCTATTAAAAAAATATGCGTCGGTAAAGTAGACCTTTCACCAATGTTATGTCAAAATATCATTACTTTTGCAACTTTAGAAACAGAGAAATTGGGCATAAAGTAAGAGTGTGAATGTGGCATTGATCGAAAAATGAATTTTGAACAAAGAACGAATATTAGATTCTGTTTTAAACTCGGCAAATCGTTTACTGAAACATTTAATTTGATGAAACAATTGTATGTTGTTGCATGTTTATCACGTACGAGTGTGTATGAGTGTATAAACGATTTAAAGACGGTCGTACGGACATAAATAACGACGAACATCCTGGTGTAAAAAATCTGTGGTTATGGAAAGTAACATCGAACTTGTGCTTGAATTTATCAGAAATGGGATGAAATACCCATTACGATACGTGGGAATGGAAATAAATATTTCCAAAGATTCAATTCATCGCATTTTGATACAGCATTTGAGAACTGAGAAAGATTTGTGCAAGGTTTGTACCACACAAGCTAAGTGATAATTATAAATTGCTCCGAATCCAACATGTACAGACTTGATTAAAGACTCCAAAAAGGACGAAAATTTCAGGTATTCTATTAGAACTGGTGATGAGACGTGGCGTTTTCAAAATGATCCAAGCGTCAAAGCTCTGAATGGAAGCACTCAAGCGAAGAAAGACCGAAAAAAAGCCATTTGGAGAAAAAAGTGAAGACAATGTTGAAAAATTCGAAAAGCATAGTGCATGTACAAAGAGTTTGTACCAAGTAGTCAGTGCTGTATATTATCTTGGTGTTATGAAGCGTCTTTTGGCGCGTATTCGTCGTGTCCGCCCTCAAGATCGTGAAAATGGTATTATTTATTACATGATAATGCACCTCATCGCTAGACCTTATTTTCTAACTACAAATGGGATTTTAACCATCAACCATTTACTGTATTCACCGGATTCGGTTCTCTGTGATTTCTATCTACTCTCCAAACTACATTTGCCGGTGAAAGGATAGTGTTATGCCAACGTCGGGGCCATTTAAAAAAGGGTCGACAGCGATCTTGAAGGACATTTCTAAAGATGACCTTAAAAGTACATTCAACATGTTAATTGACCGTGCAGAACGTTGTATTGAAGCCAAAGGCGACTACTTTGAATAAAATAAATGAATTTTACCAAAATAGTAAGCTTTTGTTTATATTTTAAAAAAGTTAGATTTTCTCTGCGACAGACTGTGTATATGTAAAATATAGTGACAGCAAGACAAACGTTTTCTTTCTTTAAATAAATATGCAATAAACTAATGAATTAATTTAAATTATTTCTAACTGTTTAGATTTTAATAAGCTGTCAATATATAAAATAAACCAAACAAACTCCTATATTCTTATTTTTGCAAACTTTTTTTTTAATTTGAATTTATGTAATTCTCAATTACAACAAATATTTAGCGATCCACCCTTAATATAAATTAAATGACGCAAATCCCGAAAGTAAATTTACTTTGTATCTCGGAAATGGGCGTACTATTAATTTTAACATGGGAATTAAGTTTCAACCTTCATATGCTACGAAAATTCCTTCCGAACCCACGTTTAAATCGGAGATAATTAAAGACAAATTAACTCGGAAATTTTAGTAAAATCGGAGACGGAATTTTGCATTCCAGACGAAACGGGAAGCAGTAGATGGTATTAAATGATAGATATTTTTATTTCATTATATCATAATTGCTCTAACCGAATTAAAATTTGGATGAAAATAATATTGCATAATTAGAATTGTTTTATCAAACAAACCAGGCACAAGAAATTTTCCTAAACAAAATAATCGGAACAAGGAATTGGATTGTGTTCCATTGCGCTATTGTGTGCTATTTCGCAGAGCTGGTGTTGAGTATAGTTCTCTTGCACTTCGTACTCTCAGACTTGTTAACAGTATGTTAGGTGATTGCTTTGAAATTTTTGATGTATCTTTTTCTAGATTTTATAGTGGTTTGAGATCCGTGATGGAAGACCTCTTTTTTGATAAAAGAAAGATTAAGGGAAATTTTAAATAAACAATAGAATAACTATGAAAAACATTTCCACAAGAAATGCTAGAATACGCTTTGAGCTATAGTCTGTGTAATAATTAAAAGCCGTTGATATTTCAATGAAACAAATTATTAACAATAAAAACTTTATTTCACTTAAATCTACAGAGAAAGTACGCTATATAATTAATAAAGAGTCCAGACCCCAAGTACTATTAACGAGTGGACATCCAAAAAAGCTCAGTAAAGCTGATGCACAGTTTTTAAAAGTTAGTTCCTTAAGAAATCGTAAGAAAGTTAGCGCAGAAGTAGCTCAAGATCTTGCGCGAACATCTGGTACTTCGGTACATGCTTCAACAGTAAGGCGATACTTGCTCAGATCAGGCTTGAGAGAACGCGTGGCCGTGAGAAAACCCTTATGGCGACGAGGTAATAGAGCGAATCGATTAAAATATGCCAGAGGCCACGAAATGGATGGGATATAATGAGTGGCGACGAGTACTATGGACTGACGAATCTAAATATCAATTACTTGGAACGAATAGACGTCAGTATGTTAGACGACGCCCTAGTGAATTGCTATTGTTACCATATTTACACACTACCATAAAACATGGAGGAGGCAATATTTGTATTTCGGCAGCAGGTGTGGGTGAAATTGTAAAAATAGAGGGTAAATTAACGGGTGAGAAATACAGAACACTATTAGAAGAACATGCCATACCATCAGGGCAGCGACTTATTGGCAATAATTTCATTCTACAGCAAGATAATAATCCCAAGCATACCTCGAAACTGTGAAAACTTATTTAACACAGCAGGAAGCAAATAGGGCACCGCAGACTATGACATGGCCACTTCAAAGTCCTGACTTAAATAGTATTGAGCATGTGTGGGATTATCATGACAGAAAAGTATGAAAGGGGGCCAAAGAACAAAAATTAACTATGAAACATACTACAGGAAGAGTGCTACAATATTCCTGAAAATTTCATTAATGGGAATGGAAAGCCTACCAAGAAGAATGCAGGATACCATAAAAAATAAAAGTGGTCATACAAAATATTGAAAATTTAAGTTGTTTATGTTTAAATAACGATATGTGTTAGATTTTATACATTAAAAAAAATTTCAACTCGTGTAAGATTATTATTTATCCTTTTATAATAGTTTCTTGTAAAATTCAATAAAGTGATTCTTTCTTTAACACAGTACTGTGCATTACAAGGTAATGACAACTATACTTGTGTCTATTCATACATATGTATATTAAATTTGTTACAAGGAAATAATAACTTTTAGGCACTAATACTACAAAAATAAGATTTAACATATCTCACACCGACCAAAAATTGAGTTCATATTACTGCATAAGTTCATACCATGCCACATTATGTTTATAGGTTAATTGTTAATTAATTTCAGAGAGTACATTTATTTATTCAATAATTTGTTAAACAGTAGATTCTTTTTGCAGGACACAGCACAAAAAGAGAATAAAGAAAAGAATACACAACAAGTACATCTACACATACTAGTATGTTACTCATACATGAACATATGTGTAATGTTGTAAAATAAGATGTCACACACACACAGATACCTTCTGTAAGGTATCATGGTAAATATCACAGTGATCACCAACTAAGTTTACAGTACGGCCCATTATGTATAATGGTGAATTGCTAAATAAGTCTATTAGTCATCGCGGTAAGTACATAAAAGTGTGACGTGAATGAGTAGACCAGAAAATTAAGTTGAGAGAGATGTTGCGGACAATTAATCCCACTGTGTACACAAATTTTACTGAAGCCGACGACGCACGTCTGTGTTCGCGAGAAACTTTTTCAGCTCTAATAAGTAATATGTTATCATCAATACCCCTGGGAACATATACTCCGTCCATGGAGCATCACAGAACTTTAAAAATTTTCGCAATATGTTTAGCAAAACTAAACCTGCAATCGAAGTAAACACCAAGATTTCTAATTTCGTGACTTCGAGGAAGCAGTAAATTTCTTTGCTTTTAGGCGAGTAAATCACAATTCTAAGAGAGTTCATAGATAACGTGTTGTTTGAACACCGTGGATATAGCGCGAAGAATATATGGATAGAGCGCAATATACTTTCTAGTCATCAGCAAAAGCACTCCAGAACATTGAGCAAATCATTAAAAAAATTTAAGAATAGCATTGGTCCTAAATTGTAGCCCTGATGTACTCTGGAAGTAGCATAAAAGGTGTAGAATTTATGGCTTTGGTAAATAATACTTTAGAGCCGATTACGTAAATATGAGCCAAAAAATGATGAATCGACAAAGCCAAAAAGGTTTCAATTTATAAAGAAGAACATCATGGCCAATACGATCAAAAGTCTTAGCCAGGCCCGTGTAAATGACATCTACTTGATCCTGAATGTCGAGAGTAGAAGACATAAACTGTTGAAGAGAGTTGATCGGCCTTCCATACATCTATGCTGAAATAGTTGTATGTAAAACTTGTAAAGTCTTCTGTGTGAAGAATTAAATCTACAAAACAATTACATATATACACTAAACTTTAATCTTATACACTGCAAATTAAGTTTTACTTAGCTTTAGTCTTGATCTAAATTTCGCATTAAAATAGGTAAAACAAATAATCCTTTAAATGTAAAAGACATATCCTCCGTTATAATAAAAAGAATTGTACACAGATGAAACTCAATAACATCAGGAATATGTCACCACTGCATTTACCGATGATAAATGGATTACACAATAAATCCATCTGTTCAAGTGAAGTAAATATATTGGCGCGGAAGTCTTCTTTTACGATTATAGATTCCATCAAAAGCTCGTCGATTTTAAATGCATTTCCATTCGCACACATTTTGTAAATCTACAATAGAAAATATTTGAAAAGAATGATGTGACTGCAACGGAAGCCTCAGTTCAAATGAATTGGTTGCGAAAATGTTTTAGCTTCTTGTATAACAATATTTAATGAATTTTTTTTTGTTTTATTTTCTTTTATATTGGTTTCGTGCTGGGACTACCAATTTTGTTTTTTTTAATGGTGCCTGTGTTTTTTCTTTTTATTGTTAAAGAGAGCAAATTTTATTTATTTTTTTTTCCATTATTATTCCTTTACTAAGCCGTATAAACCTTTTAACTATCGCATACTTTGTTCGGTATTTGTACGTAATACGTACTTACATTATCCCAAATAAAAGTAATCTTTTTCAAAAATTTTAATTTTTACTTCTTTTTACATCACATATATATTGCTAAAATTCAACAAAAATTACCAACCTCTAAGTGAGAGTCGAACTCCCGATTTTATGCTACTAGACATGAGTATTAACTACTAGGCCACAGAGAACTGATATATTCGAATTTATCATGCTATAAATTTCATTACGGAAACACAATTTTTCAGGTTCACATGGTGAAAATTAGACCTACTGCAATGTTCATTAAATATTTGATTGCATAATGGCATTTATTACTCTATAGTCTTGTGGTCAAGACGGATGTCCGGTAAAAAATGAAATCGTGAGATCGAATCTCACCAGAGAACAGAAATTATTGAAAAATTGACTGTCCTCTGGTGAGATTCGAACTCATGATCTCGGGTTTACTGGACATCTGTCTTGACCACTAGGCCACAAAGAATTGTGTTATTCAAATCTACTGACGTGCAATAAATATCATTATAGAAACATATATTAAATGAACACCGCAGTAGGTTTAATTGCATATAATTATGCATTTTCACCATGTGAAACTGAAAAATTCAAGTGTGTTTCCAAATTAAATTTATAGCATGATTGATTCGAATACAACAGTTCTCTGTGGCTTAGTAGTTAAGACCCATGTTCAGTACCATGAAATCGGGAGTTCAAATCTCATTAGAGGATAGTATTTTTTTTTAATTTCAGCAATATGTACGTGATGTAAAAAGTTGTAAAAATTAGAATTTTTGTTAAAGATGACTTTCATTTGGGATAATGTAAATACGTATTATGTACAAATATCGAACAAGGCAACAACAAAAACTAATTCCAGTTAGACTAAAGTTAACGGGACGCTGTTTGACAAACTGCAATTAATTCATCAACTTAACAGACGACATCGATAGAAGAATACAATTTTGCGAACTAAAGACGAAAAGGTGAACATTAGTTAATAATCTCGCAATGAACATTCTATTTAGTGATAAAGCCGCGTTCACATTAAACAACAAATAGACATAATAGTCAATATTGGGTGCAAAGCAACTCCTATTGGATAGAAGAAGGCCATACTCAATATCCACAAAAAATAAATATGTGGGTAGATATTTTAAGGCAGCGACTCGTCGGATTGTTTTTCTTTAACGGCATTTTTACTGCTGAAAAGTGCCTTCGTTTCTTATAACAGGAAGTGATATCAACGACTTCAGCTTTATTTTCCAACGTGAACGGTGGCATTAACAATCGAGTCACCTTTCAGCAAGATGGAGCGCACCCTCATTATGAAGGGCGTGTCAGGGAATATTTAAATGAAATGTTTTCTAGCAAATGGATAGGGTGAAGGAAAGCCATCGAGTAACCCTGCTAGATATCCAGACTTTACACCGTTGGATTTTTTTCTTATGGGGTCACGTTAAAAATGTTGACTTGCAAGTGAAAAACTGCTGTACTGCGAAATACATACGAACACACGTTAGAAAATATGTAATTTTAGAAATAGATTAGGCCATTGTCTAGCAACTAACGAGGTTCAGTTTGAAAATTTACTTAATATTAGCATTTCATTATTAATTTAATACATACTTACATTATGCCAAATGAAAGTCATTATCATTTTTTTTACAACATAATTAAGAAATAGAAATGAATAGACAAAAGCACGCTCTTTTTAGAATCAAAGGAAAAACAAAAGCAACGAAACTAAAATAAAATAAGAAAAGAAAAGACTAAAATATACTCTACCAAAAGCTAAAACATTTTCGTAGCTAGACCATTTCTTTTTTATAAATTACACGTTATAAAATTAGAACGATTATGCAATTCTTTTTACGACTTTACATTGTATTTGTATGTATAATTATTAATGTAATGAATACTAACGATATAAATGTGTGAGCAATATCCTATAGTAAGTAAATTTCTTAATGTCCCAAGTGTTTTAAATCTTGGAAGACACAATTGCATTTTTCAATTTTTACCCTCGAAAAGATTAGTTTCTTTCCCTTAAAGTTATTGTACTTTAACAAATGCTCACGTACTGAAAACTTTTGAATGTGTAAATGGATTGTTTCTAAAGTCTGAATGATTTTGAATTTGATGGAGCCTGTGGTTGATTAACTTAAAGTTGATATATAACCCCTTTCCACATTAACTTTTGTAATTCTGTAAACGCATTTCGACAACCAAGTTGTCATCATCAGCAGATACATACCATTGAGAACCTAAACGTACACTGTGTACGTTTAGGTTCTCAACGGTGTGTACCGCGTACGGAGTGTGTTTTCGTACAGGTATCTTTCGCCGTGGTTTACCAGGTGCGACACTTTGCGTTTATCTGCTGATGATGACAACTTGGTTGTCGAAATGCGTATACAAAATTACAAAAGTTAATGTGGAAAGGGGTTATATATCAACCTAAGTGATTAAATATCTGAATGATTTTGCTATACAAAGTAGGAAGTTTGTATTCTGTCAGTTGAGAACTATTATATTGCGGACTATGAAGACTAAATTAAAAACTTTTTATAGACGAAAATCTCAATTTTTGCAAACTCACAAAATTTTAGGTTCCTCAAAAGTCATTGTGCATTAACAAATGTTCGCGTGCTTGAGTTTACAATGTCCATAAAGAAGATTTTGATGTGACAATATATGTATCTAACAATTCTGGTTTAATCCTGACAATAAAAAAATTGAAAAATTGTGTCGAAATGTGACCTTTTGTAAATGGATTGTCCCTAAAATTTTAATGACTGCATTTAAAAATACTGAGCTTATACTCTGATACTTTAGAAATACTGTTTTACGTACTGCAAAGGTTGCATTTAAAATTGTTCGTTTGGACGAAAATCTCAAAATGGCAAAAATTAACATTATCGTACAAACTATGAAGACACACGTTAGTCCGAAAACACCAAAATTACACTACTCTCAGAAAATATGGTCACAAATATAAAGTCATCTTCTTTGGAAGAGAAGAAAGAGAGAGACCTGAACACTTAAATGAAAGTATTAATCTAATTTGTTATAGAACAATGTCGCATAAGGCCCGCACGACACAAGTTTTGCTACAAATTTTAGTGGGAACTACGAGGGTAGTTTGACAAGTAGTGAGAATGGAAGAGAAAAACGAATTTTTTAAATACAAAATAATTTTTATTTTTCAATATATTCCCCTAAAAGAGCAATACATTTATTCCAACGGTGCTCCAATGCCCTTATGCCATCTCTAAAATGCGAATCTGGAAGGCTTGCGAAATACTCATTTACGAAGATGATAAGGTCGTCGTTAGACGAAAATTTCTTTCCACCTAGTGTCGGTTTCAATTTTGGAAAAAGGTGGAAGTCGGAAGGGACTAGATCCGGCGAATAATGCGCATGCGGTACTAACTGGAAATGCAATTCGTGGATTTTGGACATCGCAACTGTGCTGGTACGCGAGGGAGCGTTGTCTTGGTGAAACAGAATCTTTTTCTTTGCCATTCCTGGCCGTTTAGCACGAATCTCAACATTTAATTTTTGTAGAAGTTCTGCATAATATTGTCCGTTTATTGTGGCACCTTTCTGAAGATAATCAATGAGCAAAATACCCTTTGAATCCCAAGAAATTGATGCCATCATCTTGTTTGCCGATAAAGTGGTTTTCGCTTTCTTTGGAGATGCAGAACCACGTTCTAACCATTGTTTCGACTGTTGTTTAGTTTCGGGTGTACTGTAGTGTATCCAAGTTTCACCGCAAGTACCAAATCGCCTACAAAAATCAATCGGATTCCGCTTATAAAGGTCCAAACACTCATTGGAAATGCGTAAACGAGTGAACTTTTGATCAGTCGTAAGCAATCGCGGCGCCCATCTTGCCGAAAGCTTGGAATGGCCCAATTCTTTCGTTAAAATGTGGTGTACGTGTTCTGTGGAAATGTTTACCATGTCTGCTATCTCTCTCACTTTGAGTCGTAATAATATTATGGATTTTTGGTACGATAGACTTCCGCGGTCGTGGTTGCTAATAATATACCCATTTGTATGGGACATTTTTATGAAATTCATTTCCGAAGTCACGATTTTGGGTGCTCCAGACCGCGCTTCATCAACACAGCTTGTTCTACCACGTTTAAATTCATTTACCCATCTACTTATTGTGGCGGATGATAGAGCAGATTCACCTAATGTTACCCGTAACTCATCTTTTATTTCGGTAGCTTTCATGCCCTTAATTACGAAGTATTTAATCACCGCACGATACTCTGCTTTTTCCATTTTAACATAACGACGTGTTGCTTCTTTTTCAATCAACTGTCAAAAATAAACTAATCAACCGATTTATCTAAATATCGGAATGTAAACATATAAATAGGCAACCTAAATTACAGTGCATTTGTTTTACCAATTAGAGCGCCACCTATGTGTCAGTCTCACTACTTGTCAAACTATTCTCGTATGGCAACATTAAGTACATCCCATGCCTTGTGATTATGATGTAGTACGTAAAAGGTTTGGATAGACAACTAGCCAAGAATGAACAGCTGCAAACGCTAGTTCTGTGATGGTTTCATGATTAAAGAATATGTTGTTTCGATCAAAAAAAAACGTTTTTTCATAGACTGGTATATTATGTTAAATCCGGAATTCTATGCCAAATTCGGACAATAATATTTTGCAAAATCTTTTTAGGGGTTATATAACAATAATAAAACACGTATTAGAGATAATAAAAAGAAATGCATTTGTAATTGTAAAAGTCTATGCCGTGGCTCTTCAGAGCACTGCGGCGCAATTTGGATGTTAAATGTTTAATTTATGTAATCGCACTTGAAATATTCTATGCAAATACAGATAGAATACAATAAGAAATCTGAAAGTCTACTTAGATGCATCTTTATTCTTAAATAATTTTAATTTTTGATAAAGAAAACTTAAAAAAAATTGAACCATTCACTTCTAATTTATATTCAAAACTGGTAGATTTGACGGTGACTTGCTTTTCACCAGTAAATGTTAATCCCCTATACGCAGTTCAAAGATGGAATCTACACCGAGAAGATGAGCGAACGAATTCGGTTAATTGAAAGTTCACATCGTCGAGCAAGACGGCTGAAATTGAATTCCCTCCCAAATTTAATTTGCAAAATCGCGACGTTAAATGGAAATTTCCAGATAGGATGCTAAAATCAATCGATACCGTTCGGGATCATTTAATGGAAAATCCGTTGGGTATTCAAGAATTGATTGGTGTCAAGTTTCATATCGGAAATTTTGGTAATTTTAAAATATTATATAAACTCCTCAAAATATAATAATGAATGAAAGATGACGAATTATGAACGCGTTTCATGTTCTAAGATTTTTAAATATCACATTCCATTAGAACAGTAGAAAGATGGCTTATACGTGGCCGTACAAGTGCATCAACACTAAAAATCGTAGCAATAATACAGGATAGTGTAAGCAATATTTTGTCTGAAGTTTTGGGTTTTAGAAAGCTGTATGTAAAATAATTGTCGCATTCGTTAATAATGAAATAAAAACATATTCGAATGCGACAACATGTGAAGCGTTTTAGGAAGAATAAAAACAATTTTGTGCGTCGTTTCATCATTATGAATGAGATTTGCGTCTACCACCATAATCCTCAGTCAAAACAAGAGGTTAAAGAGTAATGTGAACCCGGTACTTTGGCTTCGAAGCGAGTTAAGGTCCCGAAATCGTTTAAGAAGGTGTTAGCATCAGTTTTTTGGGATGTAAAAGGAATTTTGTTCGTGGATTATCTCCAAGCTGGTAAAACAATAAGCTCAAATTATTATTGTAACATTTTGGACCAGTTGAATGAAAAAATTCGTGAGAAAGGACCTGGCTTACAGAAAAAAAAAATCATCTTTCATCAAGACAACGCACCTTCTCATACAGCTCAAAAAAAACATCATGAATTAAAGTAAAAATTGTCCTTCTGACTTTTGACTGTTCTCACATCTCAAAAAACGCATACACGAAAAACGGTTTTCATCGACCGAAGAGGTAATAGCAGTCGTGGAAGCGTATTTCGGCAGTATTCCGAATTCTCACTTCAGGCATGTAATCCATAAATTAGAAGATCACTGGTACAAGTGTATTGAAGTTCATGGGGGTTATATTGAATAATAAAATGTGTTTTAAGTCATAAAATCGTGTTTTTCTTATCGAACAACAAAACTTATTAAACAACGTGGTATATATAATCGTGTTGTTTCATTTGTGTTGTTTGATGACCTAGTACGTTTGTAGTTAGCGATACAATTATAATTTTTCGTTTATAGCTCTTTGAAAATCATCATATAACACATAACATTTAAATTATATCGATTAAAAAATGTTAATAAGTTTCATGAGTTTTTTGAACTGTTACATATTTAAAACATATTCCGAACTTCCTAAACAAGACAATGAGAAACCTATAGTCATTGTAAGTTTTATAAAGAAAGAGTACGTGGCTATACGCCATGGGAATGTTAAAATTACCCAATTGTACGACTAAATTTATTGCTTATATTTTCGAGTCCATTCCCAAACAATTACACGCTTGTTATGAATTGTTTGTTGAAGAAATGAAACAAAACAAGTAAGTTACCGTTATTTTTACGTGTTCTGCACGTCTATATTTATTTAAGTAAGTATATTTATACCAATTATAGGTAGTAAATATTAAAAAAAAACATTAAAAGTTTCATATACATTTCAATGTATATGAAACTTTTAATGTTTTTTTTTATATTTACTACCTAAGTAACATAAAATATGTATTTAGGGTTTTTTAAACGATTTTTAAATAAGCGAGTTAGAACTTTAAAATCAGACGCAATGGTAAGTGATAAAGTACAAGTAATAATTCTGTAATCCTTTCTTCATCTTGGCTTCCGGGCTGGTACGGCATCCTCAGTACTTCTACTGCCTACGTTTCGTCCCCACTTGCGTGAGACATTTTCAGGACATAACTGCTGCTATTGCTTCGTTGTTGCACTGAGACAGTTTCGGTTTCCTAAACTCACTAAATGAGACCATACATCTTCATGTAGGAGTACAGTGCCACACAGCGATAAAAAAAACCTGTTTGAAAACATAACACACCTCTTTTACCTTGGCTCGGAAACTCGTTCGATCTAATTCCAATCAAAAATTTATGGAGCATGTTGAAAGAGCTTACGTACTCATCTCTGAACCCAACAATAGCAATTCTAAAAGATAATATTCACGGACATAAGCAAGAGATCACAAAACTGCAAGATATCGTAAAAACTTGTATTTCTAGTATTCCAGATAGAATTAGTGTAGTCATTAAAGCTAAAGGAGGATTAACAAAATAATGTAATGTCTTTTATAATCTATAAATAATCATTTTGTACTAGTAATATGTGTCTGTTTTTGTTTTACTTCTGATAAATATAATCATATTTGAAGGCCAGGTCCCGAGTTACGCACCAAAAGTGACCCTTGATGATGGCGTCCTAAGGATGCGTATAACTTCGGAACGAGAAGAGATACGATGTTCTGGTTTGAAGCATCGTAATTATCATGTCATGATATATAAGAACGCACCCAAAGAACAATGGCTCTATTCAATTGCCAAGTATTGTATGTCGTGTTATTCCTTGAAGTTAACCTCTCCATAGGCCTTCTTTCAGTCGCCAGAAGTTCTGAAGCAAACGCTTAGTTTTTTCTGTAGATTTGGAGGTGCGAAGGAAATCCATTCAGTTATAGTAGCCATTCCGTGGTTTTAACCTGCTCATAAATCAAGGAAACGTATCTTTTCTTTTGCTATCCTAGGTCCTGAAGCAAAAACTAGAATATGTGAGTGAACCTAGAACCGGTTTTTCCAAATGATCCCACATTCACATAAGGTGGAGCAGTTATGAATACAAACGGGCAAACAATATATATTCCGTGACAATCTTTGATTTACTAATTTAGCGTTTTACAGTTTTTTACCGATCACATCTAAAAACCTACTTTTTCTTTATGGTAACGTTATATATACATATAAAGTGAAAGTTTACAAATAACATCCAAGTTCACTTCAAGATCTTCAAAATGTTATTCCATTTGCTAGACATTAATTAATAAAACTACTCACTTGGCAATCGTAATCATGTCCAGTTTAATTGAATCTTTCCTCTACTTTGTACTTAACAATTAAGATTTTAATTATTTAATTTTTTTAAGGACAAAACGTAAAATACGATATTTCTATTGACAATTATTATGGATAAATACCGGCAGTATTAATTTTCATAAATATTTGATTAAAACACAGTCAATTAACTTCGCTATAAATTAATTCCTAGTTATTACTTGGCATTAGGCAACAATAATTGTCACATTTCGCATGATTATTTCATAGATAGTTCGTTAACCTCACGAGCGACCGATTCAATCCAGTCTACTTCCTCGTTACGGATTTCTACATTGGCGAACGCGATCTATAGTCACCCCCGGTTCTTTCCACGACATAACCGCGCGCGCTAATCGTTCCTTATTATTCATTCGAGCGAATTAATTGCGGCCAATATCAAGAGATACACGAGGGACGATGTGGCGTAATTCGTTTTGAATAAGCAGTTAATTAACCGAGAAAATTAAACCGAAGTTTGTTAGCGAATTAACTGCGCCTGCGGTAGGTAGAAGAAAGTAAATATAAGCAAACACACATTAATTGTGTCCGTTTATTTTATCTTGTAAATTTTAAATGATTTTCTAGAATATTAATTAAAATTGGATTTAAGTTATATAAAGAGTTAAGAAATTCGAACATAAAATAGTAACGAAAATTCATTATGGGAGAATTTTAATAATAATCCTAATTGTAGTATAATTGATGTTATAAATCAAAAATAGTCATTCGTACATTTTTTTTTAAAAGATGCTTTTATTCCCTATTTTTGAGTTGGAGCAGGCCTTCAAAGAACACTAAAAAGGAGAACGATACATATCATTCTAGATAATGAGAGTTCAAACTGTTTAAACTACTTTCTACAGTAAATAACTTTTTGCTTCCGCTAGCATTATAGCTAAAGCAGTTACAGTTGTCAGCACACCAGGTTCGTAATAAGTACCTACCGAATATTTACGATGACTCATCCAAGGCTGATCGCTCTGTTCAGTTATTTGTTTGTTAGTATGTACGTACAATCATAACCACAAAAAAGTTTACGACCTAAATTTCAATTATTGCTCGATATTTTTAGGTAGAACCGTCACGATATTAAACTGGAAAGAGTTGTTGTATGCTTTATTAGAAGAAACACACGAATGCGTTCAATTCATTTTCGTATTCTGTATACGTATTTCGACAACTAAGTTGTCACCATCAGCAGATAACTACGGCAAAATACTAGTACGAAACAAATTCCAATGTACGTTTTGAGTTTCAACGGTACAGATCGTGTGCGGAATTTGCTTGATACGGGTATTTTGCCGTAGTTTTTCAGGTGCGACACAGTTTAATTATTTGCTGATGATAACAACTTAGTTGTCGAAATACATATACAGAATACGAAAATTAATGTGGAAAGGGGTTATATATCAACCTTCAGTGATAAAGTTAATCAACCACAGGCTCCGTCAAAATTAGCTCCAATAATCTTACTGGTTTCGATCCATTCATCCTCACTAAATATCCGATTGATAGCTCAGTGGTCAAATTACTGACGCCAAGCTGTTGGGGGGATATAAATGCATGAATTTATGTCATATGGAATTTGTTCAGCAAATTCAGGATCGATTTTATTTCCAAATATTTTTTTATGCCTTTGGTTTCCATTTGATCTCTTGTAGTCACACCTCGACCTTTTCTCCAGTACTTGATTTCATCAGCTTGTATCTTACTTTTTTGCCTTCCACCCAATACCCATAATTCACAACCGAATGTTAATACAGGTCTAAATATCGATTTAAATACTTCAAGTAGTTTTTTTTACTTTACTTATGAATGTCTTGTTTAATGCATAACATAAATTCGTTTCTTCAACTGTTTTATTTAATATCTGCTTCTTGAGTGTCTTTTTCGCCTAGTATTACTGTTAAATATTGAAAAGTGTTCACCTGTTTTTGCTTCTGTATGGTCGTCTTTTTACTATTTTCTTCTAGCTCTTTCATCCATATATTGACGTTTCTCAGCATCGCTCAGTTGTTTCGCCTTACACCTCATACTGCTAACTGAAATATATTTTTTCCCAATTTATGGTTTTAAATGGTGCTTTTCCCTGTCTTTTGGTGGGGATTTAACTTTCTTTTGTTTTTAATGTGTTTATTTTTTCGCAATCCTCAACTGCTTTATCGGTTTCATTTCTTAGTTTTAATTTGATTAATTGCGTTTTTTATTTACTACATATACGAGGGGGTATTGAATCTAGTTAGCCTAGAAAGTTTCTAATAAACAAAGTTTGAATATGGTTGCGCTATGGTTACAATTATGAAAAAATCGAGTTATTATTTATTTATTTTGTAATTAGTCATCAGAAAAAGAAATTTGTACTAGTATGACAGGAACCTTAGATGATCAGTATCTTTCATACACTACAAATAACAACTGGGTTGCTGAATTTAAGAGAGAAAGGTAAGACTTCAAAAATGAGCACCGTCAATTTCTGCGACCATTACGGAAAGAATTGATTCTATCCATGGAATAATTTTGAAAGATCGAAGAATTCGGCTCAAACATGTTTCAGAAACATTGCACATGTCCTATGTGTTTCACATCGTTCATAGGAAAAATACAATACAAAAAAATTGGTTTTGAATTGATTGAAATATAGTACCATCAGACTTGCTATTTTGATCTCAACATTTGAAGGCTACAATATTTTCGACAAATGACAAAGTTATGTGTCATTAAGGAGTGGTTTGCAGGCTAAAACAAAAGTTCATTTTTAATGAGTTTAGAGTTCATAAACTTCATAAACGTTCTGCTAAATATGAATATCTAGGCTCGTATTGCATGTGTAGAATCCTAATAGATCACTTCACTGTATTTATATACGAAAATTGATGTTCAATATTTTATTGACGCACTGTATATATTTAAATGAAAAAAGACTGGCCTTCGCAATTCTCGTAAATGCTTAATTTTAACGGAAATTATAATATATTCTTTTTTTATTTATAAAAATCTAAAAATTTAAAATGGCATATGTAAAACAATACGCGGATACAAGTAACACAATTGCAAAACTAATGATAAAATATTACAAGAATCGCGTCCGTTTCTAAATCTGTTTATGCATAGATACACATACATACATATGTGTGCATTAAATTACACAAATATTTAAAATCAAAATATAAAATGGTTTTCATTTTCAGCCTTAATAAAACAAAAAACGAATCGTTTAATTATAAACATGTGTACAACCTAAAATTGCAAAATCATAAAAAGTACCGCATCATTAAAACGCATACGATTAGTTTCACTTCGGAAAAAAATAATAAAACAGGGAACGCCTTCTCGTACAACACGCTCGATAAAAGCTGTATCATCAATGCTGGTCGGATTCGTGTTTCCCTACCATAAATATTCGAAATTTCGAATTTTATTACCATCATAAATCAGAGAAACATACGACGATGTGCATATTTTTTTTAGTATCAATTTGAAATACACTATAAAATGCGTAACCAGTTGGATATATTGTTTGCATTAAGGTACGTCCAAAATTTCCATGCATACAAGTTTTATTACGAATATCTTTAAAACCACAATACAAAGGGTACTAGGAAAGTTTTGCAATGCAGCTTTATTTAATTTTTTCAAAGTAATTTCCTCTACATTCAATACACTTTTCCATCCTCCGAAACCAATTTTTAAACCAGTTCTGCCAAGTTTCACTAGGGAGTAAAGCACACTCGTTGTCCAAAGCCCACAGAAGGTCCGCATCACTGGAAAACCGCCTCCCTTTTAGCTTCATTTTCACATGCAGAAACAGTGCAAAGTCGCAGAGAGCAAGATCTGGACTTCAGGGAGGGTGCTCGAGAAGTTTCAATCCTGTCGTGGTCAAATATTCGGTGCAGGCTTTGGGCGGTGATCTGGAGCATTATCGTGATGGAGGAACCAGGTGTCCATTCTTGACTTTGACCGCAGGTTCTTCATAGATTCAATGACTTTACTGTTCAGTATACCACTTAGCTGTGACCTTCTTCTGTGTGTCCAAAACGACGCGTTCCACAATTCCACTCGATTTGAAAAATATCATTTTCTTCTTTACAGATCGGGATTTTCTGACAACTACGGGTGTGTCCTCATCATCAAAGACCCAAACTTTGTTTTGAGCTTTGGTCAGCATATCGTAATACTACAGCCAAGTCTCGTCACCTGTCACGATGTTGTTCACATACCGAGATTGTCTCTTATTAAACTTTTTTAGTATCTCCCGGCACCAAGTCACACGTCGAGTCATCTGCTCTTCAGTCAATCGATGCGGCACCCAGAGAGAACAAAGTTTCTTCACGTGCAAATGATCATGCAGAATCGAACGAATTGCTGGTGCATTTAGGGCTGAAGTACCCTCTATCTGTTGGTATCTCGCCTGTCCTCGCCAAGCATTTTCCTCACAGTAGTAACGTTTTCCTCCATAACTGACGTTCGTGGCCTTCCCGGCCTCTCAGCTTCCACCACAGTTAAATTTCCCCTTTGGAATTCGCTATACCACCTGATTATCGTTGTGCGATGTGGACAAACATCACCTAGTGCAAGAGTCATTTCTTCGAAACACTGGTCTATGTTTAAACCACACACGAAATTATAACGCGAAACTGTCCTAACCTCATTTCGTGCCCGAAACTTCTTTCCAGAAAAGAAAAGCGAATAATCAGCAGTCAATTGGGATTAGATTAAATATATAAGGCGAAAGAGGCACATCCTGAAATCTTCTTTTAGAGAAAGACTATCAAAATATGTTCACTATTACAATTGCCGTTTTTGTCATGAAACATAGTGGCGAAGCCAGGTTTCATCAATGATAAAGAATCTGTACAATAATCAGATTGGTTTTTGTTACACAGCTTCAAATTATCACAGTTCAAAATACGTGGCAACCACTTTCCTAACAGCTTAGGCACATTAAATTCTATGTTTAAAATGCGATGTACATATTTAATCAATATGCTCATACTATTCTCCTTAATTTGAATTTTTCAGCGGTTCAAAACAATACCATTAATTTTATTGATCGTTTTCAAAATTATTGCATTTTTATGGTCTATGTAGCACATAACCGATGCTCACATCATCACATTTAAATTGAGCAAATCAGTTGCAAATTGTTGCTTTCGAAGGGGCGTTTCCCTCAAAATTTTATATTGTTTAGTTTTTTAAAAAACGATTATCAAAACACACCACGAATTGCGAGTTTATTGCATGTAGAATTTTCTACTCAGACACTTTATTCACTCAGTTGTAACTTCCAGATAAAATGTTAATTTTTCAACGGTTAAGTTGGTTAAAAAATTAACATTTTCAAAACTTTTGGTTTTCAACGGTAAGGGGTTATATCGTGCATTCATTTTACCTCGCTACAAAAACTGTACCATATTATGTTCGGGTCTAGCTGCCAAATACCGATCAGAATGTAAAGTGGTGGGGCGCGAGTCATTTGAATCACGTGGTTTGCATTTGGGAGTGTGTTAGGGTAAGACCTTTAAATTTAAATATTTTTTAAATTATATTACTTTGATAATGTATACATTGGAAGAAAAAATTCAAATGATAACATGGGCTTTGGAAGGTAATTCCTTACGGCGTATCCAGCGCCTTTTCTCTGAAAAGTATGTAGATCGTCCCTTTCCTGCATTAACAACAATATCATTAGTAGTTAAAAAGTTTAAATCAGAAGGTTGCATTTTGGGATGTAAATGTCATAAAATACGGAGAATAAATAACGATAAAGAAATGCAGGAAGTCATGATGTGCGCAATGTTCGAAGAAAATTCCAATTGATATCTAAAATATCTAAATCTTATCTATATCTAAAATATCAGAAGAGATAGGTATTAGCGTGGGTAAAGTTCATAAGATATTAAAAAAAAATAAATACACATCCTATAAATACCAAACTCATCAGGAAATTTTTCATGCTGATCAACACCGCAGAATGGAATTTTGTGAAACTGTAATAGAACGTGTAAGCAGGAGGGACATTTGAGAATTTAATTAACTGAATTTATTTTCTCTTTAAAGAGTATTTTTTAAGTTCCGAGAAGTTATTTTATTTTTTAGCTTCTTTAAGAGTTTTTTTTATTTTTAAACGTTTTATTAGAAAATGTCTTTTAGTTAAATGCGAAACTTATTGTAAAAATACCTAATTGTACAGTTAAAAGGAATTATAA